>JAWQFJ010028146.1:57500-70000 GCA_034096865.1 Theodoxus fluviatilis | reverse complement strand
GTCTGTAGCATTCCGACTCCGACCCATCTTTGGTCTTCTCTTAGCCGCTGCATGATTTCAACTGAAGTTTTGACCGACTGTGTGGCTAGAACACACTTGCCAGGAGTGAGTACAGTCAAATTATTGACTCACATGCGAAGCAAAAGTGAGTCTATGTACTGAGCCGTGTCGTCCGTCCGTCCGGGCGTCCGGGCGTCCGTCCGGGCGTCCGGGCGTCCGTCCGGGCGTCCGTCCGGGCGTCCGTAAAAAACTTAAACGTTGGATTTTTCTCGGAGACTATTAAGTCTATCAACACCAAATGTGGCATGATGGTGTATGATGACAAGGCCTCAAAAAACATACATAGTGACTTGACCTTGCTTCAAGGTCAAGGTCACAAGAGCCATAAATGTGGTCTCAAAAACAGTCATTTTTCACATTTTCCCAATTTTCTCCCACGTTATTGAGAATGGCGACCTTAGCTACAAGTGGTATATAGGTCAAAGCAAGCCCTATCTTTTGATACCAGTTTGGTTGACCTTGCTTCAAGGTCAAGGTCACAGGAGCTCTTCAAAGTTGGATTGTATACATATTTTGAAGTGACCTTGACCCTGAACTATGGAAGATAACTGTTTCAAACTTAACAATTATGTGGGGCACATGTTATACTTTCATCATGAGACACATTTGGTCACATATCATCAAGGTCAAGGTCACTTTGACCCTTATGAAATGTGACCAAAATGGGGTAGTGAACCACTAAAAGTGACTATATCTCATGGTAGAAAGTGCCAATAAGCACCATTGTGCTTCCTATGTCTTGAATTAAGAGCTTTGTGTTGCATGACCTTGGATGACCTTGACCTTGGGTCAAGGTCACATGTTTTTTTGGTAGGAAAAAAATGTGTAAATCATTTCTTAGTGTATGATGTCATTGCTAGGTTTAGCTGTTTGACCTTGACCTTGAAGGTCACCTGAAGGTCAAGGTCATATAAAGGTCAAGGTCAAGCATGTGAGTCGTATGGGCTTTGCCCTTCTTGTTCGATTTGCACGTGGTTTTGACGATCAATAAATAATTCCTGCCTTCTAAGATTCATCTGATTTTTATGCTTCAAACTCAATATCCCCTACTTTTTTTGAACACTGTATGAAAACTTTTCTGGTTAGTAATTTTGAATTTTCCTCAACTTATCTTTGATCAATTCATTAGCAGCAAGCAAAGGAGATACTATAATCTTCCTTCCTTCCTTCCTTCCTTCCTTCTTTCATTCCTTTCTTCTGTCCTTCCATCCTCTGTCCTTCCCTCCTCCTTCCCTTTCTCTCTCTGCCTTCCTTCCTTCACTATTCTTTCTTTCTTTCTCTTTCTAGATAAGTTTACACGTGTGGATCATGAATAGTTGATACACTTCAGTCTCCTATTCACATTTTCTTCTGTGCTTCACCCTGTCCACAGAAGAAGGAGAAGACAGAGGAGGATGAGGAGGAAGACAAGAAGATGACACTGGAGGAGACAAGGAAGAGCCTTCCCATCTACCCATTCAAGGGTGACTTGATCCGAGCCATCCATGATCACCAGGTGCTCATCATAGAGGGGGAGACGGGATCCGGAAAAACCACACAGATTCCACAGTACCTCCATGAAGCAGTGAGTCTCCCCTCTTTTTCCTCTTCTGTAGAAAGCTCTATCATGAAGCAATATCTCCCCTCTTTTTCCTCTTCTGTAGAAAGCTCTATCATGAAGCAATATCTCCCCTCTTTTTCCTCTTCTGTAGAAAGCTCTATCATGAAGCAATATCTCCCCTCTTTTTCCTCTTCTGTAGAAAGCTCTATCATGAAGCAATATCTCCCCTCTTTTTCCTCTTCTGTAGAAAGCTCTATCATGAAGCAATATCTCCCCTCTTTTTCCTCTTCTGTAGAAAGCTCTATCATGAAGCAATATATCTCCTCTTTTTCCGTCTTTTGTAGAAAATGCTATCATGAAGCAATATATCTCCTCTTTTACTTCTTCCGTAGAAAGTGCTATCATGAAGCAATATCTCTCCTCTTTTTCTTCTTCCGTAGAATGGGCTATCATGACAGCCGGGTAGGTGTGGGAGTAAGCAGATAGTGCATATAGGACAGCCGGGTAGGTGTGGGAGTAAGCAGATAGTGCATATAGGACAGCCGGGTAGGTGTGAGAGTAAGCCTAGTGCATATAGGACAGCCGGGTAGGTGTGGGAGTAAGCAGCTAGTGCATATAGGACAGCCGGGTAGGTGTGGGAGTAAGCAGCTAGTGCACATAGGACAGCCAGGTAGGTGTGGGAGTAAGCAGCTAGTGCATATAGGACAGCCGGGTAGGTGTGGGAGTAAGTGCATATAGGACAGCCGGGTAGGTGTGGGAGTAAGCAGATAGTGCATATAGGACAGCCGGGTAGGTGTGGGAGTAAGCAGCTAGTGCATATAGGACAGCCGGGTAGGTGTGGGAGTAAGCAGCTAGTGCATATAGGACAGCCGGGTAGGTGTGGGAGTAAGCAGCTAGTGCATATAGGACAGCCGGGTAGGTGTGGGAGTAAGCAGCTAGTGCATATAGGACAGCCGGGTAGGTGTGGGAGTAAGCAGCTAGTGCATATAGGACAGCCGGTAGGTGTGGGAGTAAGCAGCTAGTGCATATAGGACAGCCGGGTAGGTGTGGGAGTAAGTGCATATAGGACAGCCGGGTAGGTGTGGGAGTAAGCAGCTAGTGCATATAGGACAGCCGGGTAGGTGTGAGAGTAAGCCTAGTGCATATAGGACAGCCTGGTAGGTGTGGGAGTAAGCAGATAGTGCATATAGGACAGCCGGGTAGGTGTGAGAGTAAGCCTAGTGCATATAGGACAGCCTGGTAGGTGTGGGAGTAAGCAGCTAGTGCATATAGGACAGCCTGGTAGGTGTGGGAGTAAGCAGCTAGTGCATATAGGACAGCCTGGTAGGTGTGGGAGTAAGCAGCTAGTGCATATAGGACAGCCGGGTAGGTGTGGGAGTAAGCAGCTAGTGCATATAGGACAGCCGGGTAGGTGTGAGAGTAAGCCTAGTGCATATAGGACAGCCGGGTAGGTGTGGGAGTAAGCAGCTAGTGCATATAGGACAGCCGGGTAGGTGTGAGAGTAAGCCTAGTGCATATAGGACAGCCTGGTAGGTGTGGGAGTAAGCAGATAGTGCATATAGGACAGCCGGGTAGGTGTGAGAGTAAGCCTAGTGCATATAGGACAGCCTGGTAGGTGTGGGAGTAAGCAGCTAGTGCATATAGGACAGCCGGGTAGGTGTGGGAGTAAGCAGCTAGTGCATATAGGACAGCCTGGTAGGTGTGGGAGTAAGCAGCTAGTGCATATAGGACAGCCGGGTAGGTGTGGGAGTAAGCAGCTAGTGCATATAGGACAGCCGGGTAGGTGTGGGAGTAAGCAGCTAGTGCATATAGGACAGCCGGGTAGGTGTGGGAGTAAGCAGCTAGTGCATATAGGACAGCCGGGTAGGTGTGGGAGTAAGCAGCTAGTGCATATAGGACAGCCTGGTAGGTGTGGGAGTAAGCAGCTAGTGCATATAGGACAGCCTGGTAGGTGTGGGAGTAAGCAGCTAGTGCATATAGGACAGCCGGGTAGGTGTGGGAGTAAGCAGCTAGTGCATATAGGACAGCCGGGTAGGTGTGGGAGTAAGCAGCAAGTGCATATAGGACAGCCGGGTAGGTGTGGGAGTAAGCAGCTAGTGCACATAGGACAGCCAGGTAGGTGTGGGAGTAAGCAGCTAGTGCATATAGGACAGCCTGGTAGGTGTGGGAGTAAGCAGCTAGTGCATATAGGACAGCCGGGTAGGTGTGGGAGTAAGCAGCTAGTGCATATAGGACAGCCTGGTAGGTGTGGGAGTAAGCAGCTAGTGCATATAGGACAGCCGGGTAGGTGTGGGAGTAAGCAGCTAGTGCACATAGGACAGCCTGGTAGGTGTGGGAGTAAGCAGCTAGTGCATATAGGACAGCCGGGTAGGTGTGGGAGTAAGCCTAGTGCATATAGGACAGCCGGGTAGGTGTGGGAGTAAGCAGCTAGTGCATATAGGACAGCCGGGTAGGTGTGAGAGTAAGCCTAGTGCATATAGGACAGCCGGGTAGGTGTGGGAGTAAGCAGCAAGTGCATATAGGACAGCCGGGTAGGTGTGGGAGTAAGCCTAGTGCATATAGGACAGCCGGGTAGGTGTGGGAGTAAGCAGCTAGTGCATATAGGACAGCCGGGTAGGTGTGGGAGTAAGCAGCTAGTGCATATAGGACAGCCGGGTAGGTGTGGGAGTAAGCCTAGTGCATATAGGACAGCCGGGTAGGTGTGGGAGTAAGCAGCTAGTGCACATAGGACAGCCTGGTAGGTGTGGGAGTAAGCCTAGTGCATATAGGACAGCCTGGTAGGTGTGGGAGTAAGCAGCAAGTGCATATAGGACAGCCGGGTAGGTGTGGGAGTAAGCAGCTAGTGCATATAGGACAGCCTGGTAGGTGTGGGAGTAAGCAGCTAGTGCATATAGGACAGCCGGGTAGGTGTGGGAGTAAGCAGATAGTGCATATAGGACAGCCGGGTAGGTGTGGGAGTAAGCAGCAAGTGCATATAGGACAGCCGGGTAGGTGTGGGAGTAAGCAGATAGTGCATATAGGACAGCCGGGTAGGTGTGGGAGTAAGCAGCTAGTGCATATAGGACAGCCGGGTAGGTGTGGGAGTAAGCAGCTAGTGCACATAGGACAGCCAGGTAGGTGTGGGAGTAAGCAGCTAGTGCATATAGGACAGCCGGGTAGGTGTGGGAGTAAGCAGCAAGTGCATATAGGACAGCCGGGTAGGTGTGGGAGTAAGCAGCTAGTGCATATAGGACAGCCAGGTGGGTGTGGGAGTAAGCAGCTAGTGCATATAGGACAGCCGGGTAGGTGTGGGAGTAAGCAGATAGTGCATATAGGACAGCCGGGTAGGTGTGGGAGTAAGCCTAGTGCATATAGGACAGCCGGGTATGTGTGGGAGTAAGCAGCTAGTGCATATAGGACAGCCTGGTAGGTGTGGGAGTAAGCAGCAAGTGCATATAGGACAGCCAGGTGGGTGTGGGAGTAAGCAGCTAGTGCATATAGGACAGCCAGGTAGGTGTGGGAGTAAGCAGCTAGTGCATATAGGACAGCCGGGTAGGTGTGGGAGTAAGCAGCTAGTGCACATAGGACAGCCGGGTAGGTGTGGGAGTAAGTGCATATAGGACAGCCGGGTAGGTGTGGGAGTAAGCAGCTAGTGCATATAGGACAGCCGGGTAGGTGTGGGAGTAAGCAGATAGTGCATATAGGACAGCCGGGTAGGTGTGGGAGTAAGCAGCTAGTGCATATAGGACAGCCGGGTAGGTGTGGGAGTAAGCAGATAGTGCAAATAGGACAGCCGGGTAGGTGTGGGAGTAAGCAGCTAGTGCATATAGGACAGCCGGGTAGGTGTGGGAGTAAGCAGCTAGTGCACATAGGACAGCCTGGTAGGTGTGGGAGTAAGCAGCTAGTGCATATAGGACAGCCAGGTAGGTGTGGGAGTAAGCAGCAAGTGCATATAGGACAGCCGGGTAGGTGTGGGAGTAAGCAGCTAGTGCATATAGGACAGCCGGGTAGGTGTGGGAGTAAGCAGCTAGTGCACATAGGACAGCCTGGTAGGTGTGGGAGTAAGCCTAGTGCATATAGGACAGCCAGGTAGGTGTGGGAGTAAGCAGCAAGTGCATATAGGACAGCCGGGTAGGTGTGGGAGTAAGCAGCTAGTGCATATAGGACAGCCGGGTAGGTGTGGGAGTAAGCAGCTAGTGCATATAGGACAGCCGGGTAGGTGTGGGAGTAAGCAGCTAGTGCATATAGGACAGCCGGGTAGGTGTGGGAGTAAGCAGATAGTGCATATAGGACAGCCGGGTAGGTGTGGGAGTAAGCAGATAGTGCATATAGGACAGCCTGGTAGGTGTGGGAGTAAGCAGATAGTGCATATAGGACAGCCGGGTAGGTGTGGGAGTAAGCAGATAGTGCATATAGGACAGCCGGGTAGATGTGAGAGTAAGCAGCTAGTGCATATAGGACAGCCGGGTAGGTGTGGGAGTAAGCAGCTAGTGCATATAGGACAGCCGGGTAGGTGTGGGAGTAAGCAGCTAGTGCATATAGGACAGCTGGGTAGGTGTGGCAGACCTGTTTACTCTCCCGATTTTAGCTGGAGACTCCCGATTTCAGACCTTATCTCCCGACCTCCCGCTAGCTTCGTAAATCTCCCGATTTTTTTTCCACCGATCTCCCAAAAATGAAAAATTTTGAAAGGTTTATTTCGTTTCCGAAGCATTTACATGACGATCCGAACTTTCTACCGCGCCACTGAAGGTCATTCCGCAGATCTGCAGTACAATTGTTTTGATTAGTTGAGTCAGGACCTTCATCCAATCGAGAGCCAGTTTACAACCTGGAATAGCCGCCATTTTGCTTGACCGATCTCAATGAAGATGGCGTCCATTGAAAACTCAAAGAGAAAATCGACTCGCGAAACCGATTCTGAATTCGACAGTGAGCGTGACACAGAGGATGAGAAAAGAAGCAGAAAGAGAGCAAAGTACAGCGCAAAGTGGAAGGCTGAGTGGAAATCGGAATTCCCGGCATTTCGCCCATCGTCGAAATCCAAATCACACGCGTTTTGCACGATCAGAGATGGGACTTATCAGCGTTTCAGCTGATTTCTGAGTTTTTTATTCCACTTTCAGCTGATTTTTATTCAATTTTTATGCAGTTTGTGACCTGGGATGGTACACATATCTAACCCTTATCGTGGTAAGCGCGACTAATTCAATTGCGCCGTTCATGGGCGAGTCGAAACTCCTCGCGTAGATCGACTCTGACGCTGAGTAAATTGACTTTTGCAACTGGATTACTGTGTTGTACTTTAAATTTCATTGCAACTGGATTACTGCATGTACTCTCAAGTTTCATGCAATTAGATTACTGGGTGTACTTCCAAGTTTCATGCAAACTGGATCACTGGTTTGGATGAGACTGCTTGCCGCAATTGGACACACTGGTATGTCACTATGTGTGAATGTGCCTCCTACCTTCACCAGTGATTTGGTGGGGGGTTTTTTGCATGAAAGGGTATTCATGTATATAGCAATTTTCTGGATGTTTTTGTAGTATTGCTGGTTTGAGGTAAGTTTTTGAAAATGTTTGTTTAGTGTGTAATGCCTTCTTGTGTCTCATAATGACAAAAATCAGTAGAATTTTTCAGTTTTATTACAGACAAATTATCAAATCGTGAATGTAGGAGACAAACTTTACTGCAGACTGTTTTCATGTTGAATTATCCACATATTGATGCTATTCAGTTCTACATTTGCAATAATTTGAGGAATATTGGTTAAGATGAAAGAGTATATGTAATCAGAATTACTTCATTTTGCCTCTAATACCTGGATCATCGAATTTACATGGTAATTTAAAGAGTGCATTTTTGGTCAAAGAGAATGATACATTAGTATGCACAGATGACTAAACCAAACATCCAGTAGGGTTTATAGGGTATTTACCCACTATTGCATAGTGATTTACCTGTATTATTTCTCAAGGAGTGAAAAACTCACAAATGTTTACCATTTAAAATTTGACCGAAAAAATTCAGGATTTGAATAAAGACTATAAACTGCACACCAAAATATTGTTCATTCAATTTCAAGCATTTTGTGTTATTACTTTATGTGTCTATCTGTAACAGTTCATCAGCAATCTCAAAGTTAATGAAAGGTGTGCATGTTTGCCTAATTTGCTCGTGTTTTAGCACCGCTGTAAGGGCTAAAAATAAAAATCTCCCTCTTTTGATTGAAATCTCCCTATTTTTGAGTCCCCATCTCCCTATTTTGCACAACTTAAGGTAAACAGGTCTGGTGTGGGAGTAAGTGCACATAGGACAGCCGGGTAGATGTGAGAGTAAGCCTAGTGCATATAGGACAGCCGGGTAGGTGTGAGAGTAAGCCTAGTGCATATAGGACATCCTGGTAGGTGTGGGAGTAAGCAGCTAGTGCACATAGGACAGCCGGGTAGGTGTGAGAGTAAGCCTAGTGCATATAGGACAGCCTGGTAGGTGTGGGAGTAAGCAGATAGTGCATATAGGACAGCCGGGTAGGTGTGGGAGTAAGCAGCTAGTGCATATAGGACAGCCGGGTAGGTGTGGGAGTAAGCCTAGTGCATATAGGACAGCCGGGTAGGTGTGGGAGTAAGCCTAGTGCATATAGGACAGCCGGGTAGGTGTGGGAGTAAGCCTAGTGCATATAGGACAGCCGGGTAGGTGTGGGAGTAAGCAGCTAGTGCATATAGGACAGCCGGGTAGGTGTGGGAGTAAGCAGCTAGTGCATATAGGACAGCCGGGTAGGTGTGGGAGTAAGCAGCTAGTGCACATAGGACAGCCGGGTAGGTGTGGGAGTAAGCAGCTAGTGCATATAGGACAGCCGGGTAGGTGTGGGAGTAAGCAGCTAGTGCATATAGGACAGCCGGGTAGGTGTGGGAGTAAGCAGCTAGTGCACATAGGACAGCCGGGTAGGTGTGGGAGTAAGCAGCTAGTGCATATAGGACAGCCAGGTAGGTGTGGGAGTAAGCAGCTAGTGCACATAGGACAGCTGGGTAGGTGTGGGAATGGCAGCAAAGGAGTAGAGAGAAGTGGTACGGGACATGAGATGTTAGTGTGATGCTCTTTTTTGATTCAAAGCATTTTAATGCAGTGCTGTCAGCATGTTTTGCAGTAGTTTTGTTATGGTGACATATATTTCACAGTCACTGATTAATCTCAAAATGCAATGAAAGTGAGGATGATGACAAGGGAAAATTGCTTGATTTGATTATTTATTTTCTGAGGAAGGATGCTTTCACATTCCAATTCTGTAGGATTCAGTTGTGCACATCAAAGGCAGTGTAAACTTCAAAACCGGGTTTTAGGTGAAAAAAAGGTTACAAACCCCCTCTCACCAAAAAGATTTTAGGTGAAACTAAGGTTACAAACCCCCTCTCACCAAAAAAGGATTTTAGGTAAAACAAAAGTTACAAACCCCTTCTCACAAAAAAAGGATTTTAGGCGAACTAAGGTTACAAACCCCCTCTCACCAAAAAAGGGTTTTAGGTGAAACTAAGGTTACAAACCCCCTCTCACCAAAAAAGGGTTTTAGGTGAAACTAAGGTTACAAACCCCCTCTCACCAAAAAAGGGTTTTAGGTGAAACTAAGGTTACAAACCCCCTCTCACCAAAAAAGGATTTTAGGTGAAACAAAGGTTACAAACCCCCTCTCACCAAAAAAGGGTTTTAGGTGAAACTAAGGTTACAAACCCCCTCTCACCAAAAAAGGGTTTTAGGTGAAACTAAGGTTACAAACCCCCTCTCACCAAAAAAGGGTTTTAGGGAAAACAAAGGTTACAAACCCCCTCTCACCAAAAAAGGATTTTAGGTGAAACTAGATTTACAAACCCCCTCTCACCAAAAAAGGATTTTAGGTGAAACTAAGGTTACAAACCGGCCCCTCTCACCAAAAAAGGTTTTTATGTGAAACAAAGGTTACAAACCCCCTCTCACCAAAAAAGGATTTTAGGTAAAACAAAGGTTTAGAATGTTGGTCCTTAGCATTTTGGATTTTTGAAGTAAATGTAACAAAACCTGAAAATAATTGTCCATTGGTATGGAGGAAATTTTTTTTAATGGAAGCTGCAGTCTTAACTTGCTTGACAGCAGTGTTGTGCTGACATTTCCAGGGTTTCACCAAAGGGGGGAAGAAAATCGGATGCACTCAACCGCGTCGCGTGGCTGCCATGTCTGTATCCGCCAGAGTGGCACAGGAGATGGGTTTCAAACTTGGTAATGAGGTAAGTCTGTGTGTGTGTGTGTGTGTGTGTGTGTGTGTGTGTGTGTGTGTGTGTGTGTGTGTGTGTGTGTGTGTGTGTGTGTGTGTGTGTGTGTGTGTGTGTGTGTGTGTGAGTGAGTGTGTGTGTGTGTGTGTGTCTGTGTGTGTCTGTGTGTGTATATGTGTTTGTGTGTTTGTTTGTATGTGTATTTGTGTATGTATATGTGTGTGTGTATCTGTGTGTGTGTGTGCATGCATGCGTGCGTGTGTGCCTCTGTGTGTGTGTGCATGCATGCATGCAAATGTGCGTTTATGTGTGCACACCCTGCTGTTCCTGCTCATTTTTCCTTTTTCTTCTTCAGTTCCTTCATATTGAGTTTCATTTACACCCCATGCTTTGGCTCTTTCTTTGTGTCATCCAAAATGTCTTTCTTGAATTTGGTAGCTTTGCAGAATGTTTGCTGAAAGAGTTTTTGCCAGATGAGTTTCATGGAAATGTCTGAGAGGTTATCTTGGGGGCTGTAGTAGTGCAGTGGTTACGCCACTCGCCTCGCGGCCAGCTGGTGCAGTGTTCATCTCTGCACGGATTCTGGAGTTGCATCCTTGGGCAAGGTTCTTCACCCTCATTGCCTCCCCTACCGGGTAGTGGGCGCTGCACCGTGGCTACCGATGTTGAAAGTCTCCAAAAACAAATTCTCATGTGAGCAAGAAATAAAATTGTTAGAAAAATGGTTGGTAGCTCGTATCATTTTGTGTTTGCAGGTTGGCTACAGCATCCGATTCGAGGACTGTACATCAGAGCGCACGATACTCAAGTACATGACGGACGGCATGCTTCTCCGCGAGTTCCTCAGCGAGCCCGATCTTGCCAGCTACAAGTGAGTATTTTGAATGACTTGTAAATTAAAAAAACTAACTTATCTCTGGTTTAGTTTGATCTTTTAGTCACTGGAATGTTAGTGTTGGAAAGTCATGCATTTGAACAGGGGAACGAGAAGTTCTGACATGGAATTGCCCATGCTCACTCCCACTAGCCATGAACTTGGTAGTAGCAGAAGTGAAAAGATATGCATGGGATGCAAGCCTCCCCCCCCCCCCAAATAAAAAGTTGTGGTTGAAGTAAAATGGCCACAAAATTAGGGTCAGTAGGTAGGCCTGAACTTAAAAAAAAAATGTAATAGAAGAGAACAGATTGAACATTAATTATAATTTCACTTTCACAGAAAATGTTTTTCTCTTAAATCGTGGATTCCCTGAGCGCTTGTATTGCAGGGAACATGGGACAGCACAGAGTTCGTTGTTTATCATGAATTACTTTTTTCCTATCTGTTCTTTTTTTTTTCTCCACACTAACAAATAGTTGAGGGTCAGTGGAAAAAATAGGGCAGGTCCAATTACCATAACCATAACGTGTTTCTTTTTTTTTCTAATGACTTTTGCACCTAATGGTGGGAATGTACCAGGAAAAAATATATGTTGTTAAATGGTCCCACACAAATTGAAAGCAGTTTTGTTTACAAAGACCCTACCTTTATACATGTGATGTTTTCAGGACTGACAGAAGGTATGAACCAGATCCTGAACCAACACGTCACTCCTTGTCTGTTTCAGTGTCATCATCATCGACGAGGCGCACGAGCGCACGCTGCACACGGACATTTTGTTTGGACTGGTCAAGGACATTTCCCGATTCAGGCCTGACCTCAAGCTGCTCATCTCCAGCGCCACCCTGGATGCCCAGAAATTCTCAGAGGTACTTGGCATTCTTGTCCCTGCTTTGTGGAATCTGGGCCTGGCAGCAGGGTGGGTCTGGATTTGCATCTCTGCTTTGCAAGTGACATCTGTCAAAGAAATGTAGAGGTTGTGTGTTTGTGTTTGTGTGTGTGTTTGTGTGTGAGAGAGAGAGAGAGAGAGAGAGAGAGAGAGAGAGAAAAAAAAAATTGTTTCTGAGCACATAATTATGAAATGGAATTTTATTTTAGGAAGTTGTTTATTTCTGTGAAGTTTTGTTTTCTGCCTGATAGTTTGGATGACACAATAATTAGACACTGCATTAATTTTACTTTCATATGTCTCAAAGAGTTTTGAATGTATACAGTCCAAATACATACAGCCTCAACTCACATGGTATATTCCAAGCAAGTGAGCAAGCAATAATCTTCAAGCCTATTTTTTACATACTTATTCACAATAGAAGCTTGTGACAAATTGAGTTATACATATTTTTTACAGTAAGCTATTTCACACATTTGAACACATGCATTTTCAAAGGAAAAGGAAAAAGGTTCTAGATGAACCTAAGTGAAAGACACATGTTCCAATATCTCATTGGTTCTTCTTTTTCAGTTCTTTGATGATGCGCCCATCTTCAGGATTCCGGGCAGGCGCTACCCAGTCAACATATACTACACCAAGGTGAGATTGCCTGCACTGTGTCGCGGCTTTGGCTTCGTGTTCCGTCTCGCTGTGTGCCTCCCATATCTCACGGTTTCCTTAAAAATGTCTTCGATAGATCTATTCAACTGTCAGCTTGTGTGCCTCCATATCTCACACTTTCCCTGAAAATGTCTTTGTTAGATCTATTCGTTTGTCTGCTTGTTGTGTTTATACCATCTCTCACACTTTCCCTGAAAATGTCTTTGATAAATCTATTCAACTGTCGGCTTGTTCCTTACGTTCCATCTCTC
>JAWQFJ010028146.1:12500-52500 GCA_034096865.1 Theodoxus fluviatilis | reverse complement strand
GCAGAACTTACTCGCCGCTGGGATGAGATGGTAGCGGAGTGAGTGGGCTCCCGCTGTCGGTGAAGCCACCATGGGTGGCGGGTTGAGGCGGCTGGCCTCTGGTGGAATTTCTCTGTGCCAACCCGGACTGGCAGTCGGGCGCATGAGAATGGGTGACTAGGACGGAGTCTTGTAGACCGAACCACGGCCTGGCTTTGGGGTAATTATTCGCTGTTCCTCCATTTTTGCTTTTGCCACGTGTGCGTGTGGCTGATTGTTTAATCTGAGCGAGAATTGGGTCATCCGTTTGGGTATGGGTGATTCGCATCTCTAAAGTCTGAAGTAAATCTGTGGGGAATGATTTATCAGTTCTATTTCATGAGTAAATGAATGTTAATTCGACTTTTCTTGCCGAGAATGAGTAAGCAGTTCAACTGGGGCGTCTGGGTCAAACGCGTCGCTAAAATATTGAATCTCGCTCGAGTAAATTCTATGGGAAAAAGGGTAATTGCTTATTGGGACAAAACGTTGTGTGTTGCAGGCTGAGAATTGCAGGAATTGCTGATGCGCCGTTTGGCTGTATGCCTGTTCGCATTTCTGGGCTGCTTAGCCGCGAGGGCTACTTGCTGCCGTCTGGTTATCTACGGTCTACGGGTCTATCTTCGTGCCTACGTATCTCTACGAGTGCTGCAACCGTTATTGGTGGAGCCATGCAGTGCTGTCACATCGGGTCCACGTGGATGGAGCTCGGGGTACCCTGTCGTCCTCGAGGGAAAGCTGCGCCAGTAAGGAGAAACCTTGGTGCGAGGCTGAGGGCGACGTCTAAGGTGTGCCGGAGCGTTTTCGTCAGACCGTTTCGGCTCTAACGGTCGTGCAAGTATTCCTCGTTTGTAGTCTGTGGCTAGGATGTTGTTAGGACTGGCTGTGTGCTAGCAGTTAACTGACTAACAGAGTACACCTAGGGTTGGGTGTGGGGAACCACACGGGTAGCCAGATTGACGGGGAAGGATTGGTCGGAGGTAGAGAGTTGTGGAGCGCTAGTGCGTACACGCGCGCGAGACGGTGTAATGTCACAGCTATTTGTTGCAGGAGTCATGCAACGTGAGTGGTATGGTGTTTGAAATGATTCTTTCGTAGGATGTCATTTGCCATGCTAGCTCAGAGGACTGAGGTGGTTTAAAGGAGTATAGGAATTGTTTTAGGGGTATAGAAATGTGTGGATTGTGAATTCATGACAGACAAGAAGGGAGAAGGACTTAATCCACGGGAGGGGGGTTGGTTTGCTTGGACACCGGAGGCGCCTAGCGCGCGTGGTGGTGAGAGTATTATTCTGGACTCCCCAGGGAGAATGTGTTTTGAGTTCTGTGACTCGTTCAAGGTGGTTTAGGAACAGTGTTTTCATTTCAGGTAGACTGAAAGTGAGTTGCGGTGCGCAGAGCGCTGTGCACGAGCGTGAGTGGAGGGGAGCGAGCCCCGCTGTGTTATGTCTGGCTGCTGTCGTTCAGCCGGAAGCGCCGCCATTGAGGGGAAGCAGGGGTAGCCATGGAATGTGGAGGGGGTTGGGTTAGCGTGCAGCTGACCGCTGAGAGCGACGTTATATACAGGGGAGCGGAGCGGCTGTTTGTCATGCCCTGTGTGTTGTTTGGTGGAGTAGATGTTCCTTTGGGAGAGGGATGCAATCCAGCCCATAGTGAATAGTGACTACGAGAGAGCAGCTTTCTCTCTAGTGTGGATTTCTAGTCTTTGAGTGGCTTGTGAATTTTTATTTCAGTTTCAGGTGAAATGGAGGAGGAGAGAGGGAAGGGGTTTTCCCTATTATTTCAAGGGTGACAGAGTTGTCCCCCTTTGTGTGTGTTTTGATCCCAGGTTGTCGTTTGGGGGGTTCACTTGGCTCTTGTGAGAGCTTTCTTCCATTATTGTTGTTGATTTGCGAATAAACTTTAATTTGTTTATTTATTCCCTGATTCAGTGGTCTTTATTCACACGTGTTTTGGCATGCTTAGTGTTTGTGGTGTCCCCCCAAGGAGTGGTGGTTGAGTTTAGGTTGTAAACTCATCATTTATCTAAGGGTCTCTCCCCTCAAGGGCGACTATGCCGTCCCTCTGAGGATGAACCTATTTCTAATTATAGATAAATCGCGACACCGTCCATTATCCCAAGAATTTGTGCTTTTTATTTAGGCTTCATACATTGAAAAATCGGGGCCAAACAGTTTTTTTTCTTCTTTAGACCTAGATATTAGCATAATTATGGTCGAAACTGTGCGTTACGGACGCACCACAAAGTGTCCCGTTGCGATGCATTTTTTAAACGTTCGTAAGTCGGCGACAACATAAGCTCAGCGTGTCCACTATGCACATCAGCAAACTATATTAAAAGTACTTCATTTTGCACCCTAATAGTTTGCAATTATTCAAAAGATTTTCATGCTAAGAATATTTTAACACAGTGGTGTCTCAAATGTAGCGTCGGTAACGCACCCCAAACGATCTCAAACAATTTTTCGTAGTTGGGGTTCCGACCGATTTTAAAGAGGTCAGGAAATTCCCCACTAAATTCCGCACAAACTGATGGCGTTTACACAGAAAATCCAAACTTATTTTGGTCGTGGAGCACAAAAAACAGTGACGTGTCCCGGCATCCGGTCCATGGTGCATCGCTAACGTGTGTTCGGAATTTTGAAGGTAGCTAGCGAAATCGACGATTTTCATCATCATATTCGACCATCTGCTTCCTAGGTTAGCAATTTTACATGCTTTTATGTTCCATGTATCATTATATTTGATTATTTTTGCAACTTTTTCGTTTTTTATAGCAGAAAACTTAATCGAAATAGACGTGTTTACATTTCCCCTTATATCTGAGTGGGGAAACTCGTATGCCAGCGTCATCAATAGTTTGACGTCATCAACTTTGTAATGTGCAATACAAATCTTTATGCTTGTCCCTCCACATTAGATCACCCACCTGCTGCCACCACATCAGTGCCTAAAGTTGGGGAGTTTGTCAGGGTGACATAAACTAAAGAACAAAAAGTTAGTTGATGTGGCCATTGTGATCCCCGCAAGTGATCTTAATCAAGGAGAATTCATGGTTCGGTTCATGCGAAAATGTGTCAATTACTTTGTGTTTCCACAAATTGATGACTTGTCTGTCATTACACGAACCGAGGCCACTGTAGAGATCCTGCAGCCACCAACAATTGACAATAGACAGCACCATTTTTTCCAAGAATAGTGAGCGATTGGTTACTTGTGTGTGTGTGTATGACATTGAACAGGATGTGTTTTGCTGACTTGAAAACTTCTTTTATTATGTGTTTTGACAAAGAAATTGTCAGTTTACTAACATTATGTACATTGTCTTTTTTGTACTCACTTGAATTTTTTTTAATCGACGTTCTATCTTACGACAGTTAAACGCTTTATTTTGCATTTAGGGGGCAGGGGTACGATCTTTCATCTTAGTGCATTGAACCTGCAAATTTATAGATAATAGTATTGACCATCTATTATCATTGTATTAGCCTTTGAAGTAAATGTTTTAGAATGTACATATCTCAACTTGTTTCTGTGTGAGTGCACATTTTTCCTCTTCCTTGGTATTATGGTGTCCCGCGTAATTCTGTAACGTTTAGTCATACTTTTTTGTTTGTTTTGAAAACGAGTTATTACAAGTTAATTCTGTTTGAGCCACAACAACAACAAGTAGTGATGGTAACATTAAAAAACAATTTAGTTTAATTGTACTTTCCCTTGCTATTGTATTCAAAGTTTTGTTCTGTCGTTATGGATGCTACGGTGTCCCATTACATTTACGCAAATGTGACATTCACACATGAAGTTAGAAGTGCAAGATCTGTTAGTCATGACTTGATGCAGTGTAATCTAGTACATAATGAAGAAAAATTAAGAAAACACATACATTTTTTGTGAGATACAAGGCATGGTGTCCCAGTGTTGCATGGGTAACGCCTGCATGCCCCCCCTAGCAAACATGCCGATTGCGGTACAACTACTAAAGATATTCATTTTTTTGTTTCAAAATGTGTTTCTACATTGGTTTAGCTATCTATAAACTTGCAAAATATTGTTGTGATTTTAATTTTAAATTTTAGCTCTATTTCCCCCTTTTGTTCCCAGTATTGTAAACACACTCACGTGTCAGGAGCATTTAGCAGCAGTTGCTGTACATACTGCATTTTCTGATGGCTACTTCTCTGCACGTGTCAGGAGCATTTAGCAGCAGTTGCTGTACATACTGTGTTTACTCATCGCTACTTCTCTGCACGTTTCAGAGCATTTAGCAGTAGTTGCTGTACATACTGCATTTTCTGATGGCTACTTCTCTGCACGTGTCAGGAACATGAAAAATGAAGTGGCTCTTGCCTTGTCTTGAAGGTCTACTGCCAAGTTTCTCTGTCACCCTCAGGAACACTTGAATTCCAGTTTCCAGAGTTTGACCTTACTCTCAACGCTAACTGTTTGCTATGCAGGAGCGGACCAAGAGACTGGGTTCCAAGATCAAGGAGCTGCTCATCCTGCCCATCTACTCCACGCTGCCTTCAGAAATGCAGGCCAAGATCTTCGAACCCACACCACCTAACGCCAGGAAGGTCGGTATTTGATCAGGCAAAAAAAACAACACACTGTTATGGTAATCCGACAGACACAGGTTTTTTTCTGCTGACCCTAAACTTGTTTTTAATTATGGAAAAAAAAAACCAGAGGAAGAATCGATAATCAATGAATTGTGTGCTGTCCCATCTTCCCTGCCCTATGAGCACTCAGGGAATCCAGAATTTAAGTTTTTAAAAACTTTTTCAGTGAAAAAGAAATAATTAATGTTTAGTCTGGCCTTTTTTGTAAGAATTTTTTTAATAGTTCTGGCCGACCTACTAACCCTATTTTTAATGGCCATGTTACCATAACCACAACTCATTTCTCTTTTTTTTTTGGCCTCACCTGAGTCTCCGAGGTGTCAGTCATTCATCGGTTGAAATCTTAGCATGACCTGGGCTTTTTTTGCTGTCATTGTCGAGTTCAGGAGACCCAGTGCAAAATTATTTGATTCCATCAGATTTGTATTCATTTTGAGTTTTCTAGACAGCCACCTTGCTTTGTAATTTTCTCAGACTTTGGTGTATGCAAACGAAAAAAGTTTATGGATTTTCAGGGTTTATATGAATTATACATAAATATTAAATGAAGCAGTGACTATATTAGAGGTGCTTAATAACATTTTTTGCAGGATGTAACAGAAACAATTGGCAGTTTGGACACTGATGATTGTTCTAATTTGTTTTTGTTTCTGTTTTGTGCTTCAGGTGGTCCTGGCCACCAACATAGCGGAGACCTCCCTGACCATCGACGGCATCATCTACGTGATAGACCCCGGCTTCGGCAAGCAGAAGAGCTACAATGCTCGCACCGGCATGGAGTCCCTCATGGTCACCCCCATCTCCAAAGTGCGTATTGCCCCTCCTCCTCCTTGTGTCTTGTCTGTTCCTCCTTAGCTACTCATGTTGGCATCTATCAGTCTAGTGAGACCATGGTTTCTGGCCTGTTAATCCCCATCTCCAAAGTACGTGCTGTTCCTTGTCCTTGTGTCTTGTCTGTTCCTCCTTAGCTACTCATGTTGGCATCTGTCAGTCTAGTGAGACCATGGTGTCTGGCCTGTTAATCCCCATCTCCAAAGTGTGTGCTGTTCCTTGTCCTTGTGTCTTGTCTGTTCTTCCTTAGCTACTCATGTTGGCATCTGTCAGTCTAGTGAGACCATGGTTTCTGGCCTGTTGACCGCCATCTCCAAAGTGCGTGCTGCCCCTTCTCCTCCTTGTGTCTTGTCTGTTCCTCCTTAGCTACTCATGTTGGCATCTGTCAGTCTAGTGAGATCATGGTTTCTGGCCTGTTGGCCCCCATCTCCAAAGTGTGCGCTGTTCCTTGTCCTTGTGTCCTGCCTGTGTCTTCTGCACCACTATGATCTCTTGTTCCTCCTGCTTCTACTCCTTTCTCTCCCTCACCAACCCCTTTCTACCTCCTCATCTTCTCATCTTTATTACGTCTTCCTCTTGCTCCTCCTCCTCATACGCACCTGCTTCTCCTCTCCACCTCTTTTTTTCTGCTGACTCGCCTTATTTTCACGGTTTTTCTAATGTGAGAATATTGATGACTGACCAGGCCATAGCTGACCAACAAACGGAATGCTGTGAAATAGCATTGAATGAATTTCTCTGACTGTGCACAGCCTCTGCATACAATTTTTTTCTAAACATTCTGTTGAAACATTAAAAAAAGAGTAAGAATCAGTCCTCACTTTCTTGTAAAGCTGTCAACCACTTAGCTGATATTGCTGAACAGTTTTTTCACAGAAAAGACAAATTATATGTGACCCTCCACCACGGAATGAGTCGCTTTGTCCCCCTGGGCCATTTTCAGTTTTTTACTCTGTCTGCAAGTATGTAATATGGCAATCACAATGGTGAAAACCGTTTGAAAATCGGACAATTATTCTCCGAGTTACAGGTATTTGAATATACCCACCCTCGGAAATGTGTTTCTGAGAAAATTTGAAATAAAAGTTTTGAAACTTCAGCACAACAGTTTCCTTAGCAACCATGCATGCATTTCTTTGAAATTTGGCACAGTCATACAACATAACATAAACAACTAACACACAAATTTTCAGTTTGAAACATAAAGTAATTTATTGTCAACATTGTTTCAGAAAATACACGAAAATGTACGTTCACGGCTAAATTGTCACAATGGCTTACTGATCAAAAACCTATTCATAATAATTTTAAAATCAGTGCTAATGTGCACAGGTCCAAGAAACACAAAACAAAATGCTATGTGATATGAGATTACACTAAACTGTTTGTGTAGTAAAGTATGGGGGTGGGGTGGGGGGTGGGGGGCACAGTGATTGTTATACTATTTATACGTCACAATGGGAACTGATGATTTTCGTTTAGCTGTCGGTCCCGACGACCGGGAGAAAGCAGCAAGCACCGATTGTAATGGGGGGAAAAAACAACAACTCAGCAAGAATTCTTCATGGATGTTCAGAGCCTGTAGTGTACATGAATACTCTTACACTTTGAATGACAATAATAGTAAGCATGTATTTTGAACACGTACTCATTACCGGTAGTAACGTGACTGGGACCGATTCTTGCTGGGAGGCTGGAGTTAGGTTGTGGGGGAATACCGGTAAGCAAAAATCTTAGCGAGATCCCTGAATGTGGACACAATTCATTATGCCATTCAAAATGTGATGGAGGGTCACATTAAATAAATGTTAGTCTGAACTGTAGGCCTAAGCTGTAGGCAAGCGATCACTACAGAATAGACAACAACAGTAAAACACTGTTTATCAAGAATAGTATTGCTTCTGCTATCTTTCACCTCTCTTGGTAACAGCTATCACTAACGAATTTTACGAACTTGCACGATGAAATTCAAATTAAATACTAATGAAAAATATTTCAGCATAGAGTAAGTATGAATAGTTACCTTCTGAGAACTCCTTCATGTCCAGTCTTCTTGCCATCACCTCATCATCAGAAAACTGTGCAATGCAACCCTGCTTTGTTGACTCCGTAGAACCCTCAGCCTTCTTGACTTTGCATCTGCAGTCAAATCCTTTCGCCTTTCCTCATCAGGATGTTGAGTTGCATGATACTGTTCATTGTTCACATCACATTCAGCAACCAGTGGTTGATCGTCGTTGTCACTGTCACTCTGTGCACTATCTTCACCTTCGGATCCTTCCTCACCCAAACCAACACTCACTTCATCACCACTTTCCTCGTCATCGTCGCTGAAGCCATCTTCCTCTGATGCTGGTGTTGTAAAGTAGTCTCGGATTAAACTTTCTATCTGTTCACTATCTCCGTGGTCCGTAATGTTAGAATCTCGAGCGGAATTCAAAGCTTTGACAACAATTAAATTTTCTTCAGACACGCTATGGGACGCCATCTTGAATAGAAGCCTCGCGCTGGTTGGCCGATTGACGTCACGTGCACGCATTTGGCCAATCACGGCGCGGAACCCCAGCCTTGGTGACGTGTTGTTTACAAAGGTGTCCCCTCAGGATTATTGTTTTCAGCCTTCTAATTGGCTTTCTATTTGAAACCAACCAATCGTATTCTTGGTAACAAAGACCTTTCCACACAATCATGTGTAACACAATGGGTTCACTAAAAAAATAGAGGGGTGACAGGTAGTTAAAAAGTGTTGATTTTGCACGATTGCTTTGTCAAAATCGGACGGGTAGTGCTTATTAAACACATTTTTTACTAACTTTGGAAGTGAATTTTACTAAAATATTTACAGAAACTTGTAGATAAAGGATTACTGAACCATAAACAACCAAAAACTCAAAATCGACAACCCACACCCCTTGTACCTATTTCCAGTGCTAGCGCCGAATGGTTCCAGGGACAAAGCGTCTCATTCCGTGGTGGAGGGTCACATATGTCTTATCCTTTTGCTTGTCGGTAAACTTCTGTCAACCATTTGTCATACAATTTTAACTCTTTTTTTGGTATGAAAAGTACACTTGGAAATCTGCTTACCTCTAAACTTACCAAAGGCCTCAGCCAAACAGTGACTGGGAAATCTCTGAAGAGATTGTAGCTGTCGGCTAAGCAAGTGTATGCTACTTCGCAGTCTCCACTTTTAGCCCAACAAAAAAGTTCTTGCAAAAAATTAACACGCCATCACACAAGTAAAAACCAAGTAAATGCCAATGTTTTTGCTGTCCTTAAAGCAGCTCCCAATTAACAAGTTCATATTTCTGATCATAACTCAATGAAAACTCATCTATACCAATGTTTTTGTCTCCACAGGCCTCGGCCAATCAGCGTGCAGGACGAGCGGGTCGCGTGGCGGCGGGGAAGTGTTTCCGTCTGTACACCGCCTGGGCCTACAAGAACGAGCTGGAGGAGAACACCATTCCAGAGATCCAGAGGACAAACCTGGGCAACGTGGTGCTTCTGCTCAAGTCCCTGGGCATCAACGACCTGATCCACTTTGACTTCATGGACCCCCCGCCCCACGAGACTCTCATCCTGGCTCTTGAGCAGCTCTACGCGCTCGGAGCGCTCAACCACCGCGGCGAGCTCACCAAGCTTGGGCGGCGCATGGCAGAGTTCCCCGTGGACCCCCTCATGTCCAAGATGATCCTGGCATCAGAAAAGTGAGTTCTCACCTGAAATGGTTTTTGGATTTTTTTATTTTTTTTTCCCCCCAGGTTTTTAGAGTTTAGCAGGTAATGTCTTTATATTTGGGAGGTCTAATATATCTACCTCAGTGGATTTATCTGCATCACAAAGATTAACCCTTGGAGTGCCACAGTATGAAAATTTAGACTGTAACGACAGAGTGCCACGTCGGAATATTTTGACACTGAGCTTCTCTCTATTGGCTTGAGCCTATTTCTTTCAACCAATGAGAGCACAGCACCCATCAGATCCAGTCTGCCATCAATGCTAGTGCACTGGGAATGGAATTTTTTTTTGGGGGGGTGGGGTGGGTGGGGGTGGGTGGATCATGGCACTCCAAGGGTTAATCTGGCTTACATTCATGTGCAGTGCATGGTTTGGCTTTTCCAGTTAAGTGTAACTGGGGATGGTCCATGATTTTCATGGAATTTGATTTGTTTGGTTGATTTCACTGTTCAATTTTTAAGGTACTTTGGAACTGATTATTAAAGCTGCTGAAGAATTTGGGTTTGGGAATGGATAAAATGGTCATGTAATTTGACAGCAGGGATGTTATTACTGGTTTCCATCATTGTGACTGATTTTCAACGTAAGCTTGCATTAATTGCACACTTGCACTGAAATGGCAGAAACTTCAAAGTATATCATGTCATCAAATTTACCTACCAAAACTGTCTTCTGCTTCACATATGGTATATGCTTGAATATTAATATGGGTTGCATGATTTCTTTTGCTATTGACTCTACCAAACCACACAATTTTCTAATCTAATTCTGTCCCCGTCATACTTCATATTGAGACAAGCTTCCCCACTTGGTACCTTTAATTACCTTCCAGGTACAAGTGTGCCAAGGAGATCATCACCATAGCGGCCATGCTGTCCGTCAACAATGCCATCTTCTACCGACCTAAGGACAAGATCGTGCACGCCGACACAGCCAGACAGAACTTCTTCGTGCCAGGAGGCGACCATCTGACCTTGCTCAACGTCTACTCTCAGTGGGAGGACACCAACTTCTCCTCGCAGTGGTGCTACGAAAACTTTATCCAGCACCGGTCAGTTCTTGTAACACTGCGGTCAGTTCTTGTAACACTGCGGTCAGTTCTTGTAACACTGCGGTCAGTTCTTGTAACACTGCAGTCAGTTCTTGTAACACTGCGGTCAGTTCTTGTAACACTGCGGTCAGTTCTTGTAACACTGCGGTCAGTTCTTGTAACACTGCGGTCAGTTCTTGTAACACTGCGGTCAGTTCTTGTAACACTGCGGTCAGTTCTTGTAACACTGCGGTCAGTTCTTGTTTGTAACACTGCGGTCAGTTCTTGTAACACTGCAGTCAGTTCTTGTAACACTGCGGTCAGTTCTTGTAACACTGCGGTCAGTTCTTGTAACACTGCGGTCAGTTCTTGTAACACTGCGGTCAGTTCTTGTAACACTGCGGTCAGTTCTTGTAACACTGCGGTCAGTTCTTGTAACACTGCGGTCAGTTCTTGTAACACTGCGGTCAGTTCTTGTAACACTGGTTCCCAAGGCCCCGCCCTCCCCTACAAAAAGTAGCTGCGGTTACAGTAATCCAACAGATCCTATTTTTGTACTGCAGACTTTTTATTTTCAATCGTGCAAAAAAAAAAAAGAGAAGAAATTTTAGAAAATCATTGAACTGTGTGCTGTACCATCCATCATCCCTGATGTGTGAGCACTGGGGAATTCCGCCATTCAACTTTCAAGTATGTAAAAACGTTTTCAGCAAAAAAGAAAGCTTGATTTATGTCCAGTCTGGCCTCCTCCAAGAAAAAATATTTATAGAAAAAAAGACAAAGTTCAGGCCAACCTACAGACCTTATTTGTTGTTGTTGTCATGTTACCATAACCACAACATGTTGGGGGGTTGGGGGTGGGGTGTGTGTTGTTGTTGCCAGGTTACCATAACCACAACATGTTGGGGGGTTGGGGGTGGGGTGTGTGTTGTTGTTGCCAGGTTACCATAACCACAACATGTTGGGGGGTTGGGGGTGGGGGGTGTGTTGTTGTTGCCATGTTACCATAACCACAACGTTGGGGGGTTGGGGGTGGGGGGGGTGTTGTTGTTGCCATGATACCATAACCACAACTTGTTGGGGGGGGGGGGGGTGGGTGTTGTGTAGTTGATGCCATGATACCATAACCACAACTTGTTGGGGGGTTGGGGGTGGGGGGTGTGTTGTTGTTGCCAGGTTACCATAACCACAACTTGTTGGGGGTGGGGGGTGTGTTGTTGTTGCCATGATACCATAACCACAACGTTGGGGGGTTGGGGGTGGGGGGTGTGTTGTTGTTGCCATGATACCATAACCACAACGTTGGGGGGTTGGGGGTGGGGGGGTGTTGTTGTTGCCATGATACCATAACCACAACTTGTTGGGGGGTTGGGGGTGGGGGGTGTGTTGTTGTTGCCATGATACCATAACCACAACGTTGGGGGTTTGGGGGTGGGGGGTGTGTTGTTGTTGCCAGGTTACCATAACCACAACTTGTTGGGGGTGGGGGGTGTGTTGTTGTTGCCAGGTTACCATAACCACAACTTGTTGGGGGTGGGGGGGGTGTTGTTGTTGCCAGGTTACCATAACCACAACTTGTTGGGGGTGGGGGGGGGTGTTGTTGTTGCCAGGTTACCATAACCACAACTTGTTGGGGGTGGGGGGGGGGTGTTGTTGTTGCCAGGTTACCATAACCACAACTTGTTGGGGGGTGGGGGGTGGGGGGGGGTGTTGTTGTTGCCATGATACCATAACCACAACTTGTTGGGGGTGGGGGGTGTGTTGTTGTTGCCAGGTTACCATAACCACAACTTGTTGGGGGTGGGGGGGGTGTTGTTGTTGCCAGGTTACCATAACCACAACTTGTTGGGGGTGGGGGGGGGGTGTTGTTGTTGCCATGATACCATAACCACAACTTGTTGGGGGTGGGGGGTGTGTGTTAAAACATCATGTCAGTTATACCACACCACACACTAGCTGCCTTGCAGTCCAGGGAAAATGCGTGCTGGCTCCCTAATTTTGCTATTCAAAGCTTTTATTCAAAACTGAGCAGCCATACAGAAAATATCAGGCCTCACCTCCCCAATAGTATCACCTGACCACTGAATTCAGAATAATGTTTTCCTATCTGTATTAATTAAAGGATTTTACTCTAAGGGTAGTCATTGTCTCTCCGATTTCTGTTATTTTCATTTATGTCTAAGTGCATGGGTGCCACATTCAGTTTTCATCACCACCCAAGGAATGTGTTTTGTGGGAACTTGATTTGAAAACTCTTGCCCGAACATTTCTCTAGATATGAAGAGCATTTCCCCTGAAATTGAAACTTTGCATTGGAGTGTTGTGAAATGACATGTTGGCGGCCATGCACAACTTGGATATAATCTCATGAAGCTCATGCCATTCACAGCTAATGTTTCCCGTTGTGTTCCGCGCAGGTCAATGAAGCGAGCGCGCGACGTGCGAGAGCAGTTGGAGGGACTGATGGAGAGAGTGGAGATTGAAATCTCCTCCAATCCTGGGGACACCGTTGCCATCAGGAAGGTGATTGAGCAGTCGCTGTCTTTTGTATACCTTTTATTTAACCCCTTCCTGTCTCGTAGCCTAACTCGGCTGGCCTCCTATCTGTGTTCAGTAGGCCCAACTCGGCTTTGAAAGGGTGCGTCCATTTCACACGCATTTCCCATCAAACTAGGGTTCCATTGTGGGAATGGTCAGTGTGGGAATGGTCAGTGTGGGTCCACTCTGGAATTTCCACTTGAGATTGTTTTTCCATTTTCGAACGCTAATTTCCCCTGGGAGAGATTGAAGGGAGCATTCGTCTCCCAACCAATACACTCACAACATGCATTTCTGAGTTCTAGAAGCCTATCTCAGTCTCACCTCTGAACAGCAAAGGGTTAAGCAGTGTTTCACACTGTGCACAGTTGCGCGTCCCTGATGCACTGACAGGAAAATTACGGACCTTGCTCTGTGGGTATGTGTCCCATGTACGCAGAAAAATTTAGCAACTTGATGCTTTAATATCAGTTCTACAGCATATTTTATTGGTCATGAACCTTTGAAGACCTGTGGGAACCTTTTGTATTTTACTGCAGAGGTCACAAACCCTCACCCCCTGTGGGTTCGGGGTAAGGATTGACCCACCGCGTCTCCCTACGCGATTCGTAAAAGGCGAATAACTAGGGACACCGTGACTTGATTTGCGTTAACTCTGAACTTTTCTAGTAATTTTCATGCCTAATGGCCTTACATAACCTACAAAGGCTGATAGGCCATAAAACACCATCCATCCATCCATCCATCAATCACAAACCCTCTTTGAGGTGAGTTGTGTTAAACATTCTCTAGGAAGGCAACAACAAGGGACGAGGGAGAAAGAGAATAAGTACAGGTACTTAACATTGAAATGCATGTAAGTGTTAAAACAAAAAGCCTGTACACTCATTAGGTTGTGCTATTGAAACTCGGCTCAAATCAACGTACTCCACTTTTTCTGTTTCATTTTCACATCCAATTATTGCATCTCAGTAATTTCCAGTGGCAGTTGTTCTGGACAAGAAGGCTTTGAAATGTACTATGTCTGCTTTAATTTTGTTTAATTTTCAGTGAAGATAGCAACAACAATAACATGGTGATGATGATAGCCATGATGGTGATGATGATGATGACATTATGATAGCCATGATGATGATGATGAGAATAACCTTGATACTGATGCATGACCGACTCACTCTTCCCTGTGTACAGTCCATCACAGCGGGCTACTTCTACCACACGGCCAGAATGGACAAGGGCGGTCAGTACAAGACGGTCAAGCACCACCAGACGGTGCAGGTCCACCCCAACTCCAGCCTCTTTGAGCAGCCCTGCCGCTACCTGATCTACTACGAGCTGGTCTTCACCACCAAGGAGTACATGAGACAGGTACGCTGGGTCTTGAGTGAACTTAGATGTTGGTGTTGTATATATGTGACCCCGCACCACCAAACCAGTCTTAAGGTGGATTTTATCATTTTTGAGATGTTTATATTTTTGAATTCTACAGAGTTTCCTGATTAATTTGAATCCAAAATGAACCTGGTAGCTAAAAAATTGTGGAAGTTATAACGAGTTGAAGTTGAAAACTCAGTCGCGACTTGTTTTGAGAAAACGGACCTCAAAGTTTTGCATGCAATCCTCACATATTCTCCTTAGCAACAGGGTCTTAGAATTATCCAATCATCTTGATTTTTTGCACAGCAGAAGAAAGCAAAGAAAGCGCGCAAAAGACCATGTGTTGAGGTTCTGCAAGGGTTACGTGTTGTTTTGCAGGGTCAAAATTGGTCGATTTTGGCAAAAAAAAAATGCTCTAACTTATCACAATTATAACTTTAATTAATTTTTTAATGCACTTAAATACATTTTTAAGACATAAAACTTATACCATTTTATAGATTAATTTTTAGAGAATGCAATGAACCGAAAACCTCAATTTTGCCCAGGCAGACCCCCACCACCTTCAGAGCTGAGTAGCGCCGTTTCGATGATTGCGAGTTAAGACTGATTTCCAGAAATGGGTCACATATGCTTAGTGTCTGTCTGTCTGTCTGTCTGTCTGTCTGTCTGTCTGTCTGTCTGTCTGTCTGTCTGTCTGTCTGTCTGTCTGCCTCTCTCCCTCCTTCTCCCCCCCCCCCCCCCCCTCCTCTCTCTCTCTCTCTCTCAGTATCTTTGTCTCTGGTTGTCTGCCTGTGTATCTGTCTGTCTGCCTGCCTGTCTGTCTGCCTGCCTGTCTCTCACGGTGAAACTCTTTCAATCATTCTTAAAAGACAGATGTCCAGCAGTATGTATATTTCAATGGACATGCTTTTTGTGGCCATTTACAAGTAGGTGTGCCACAAGGTTCTGCCTTGGGTCCTCTCTCGTTCTGCCTATTCATCAATGACTTACCATTACATATCTCTGATAAAGAGGTTACATGTGATATGTTTGCTGATGATGTAACACTTTCAACCTCGGGTGTCAGGACTGAATGTGTGGCAGTATAACTTCAAGGGAGCCTGGATGAAATACGTTCCTGATGCTCTTCGAATCATATGGTCATTAATCCTTCCAAAACGAAATATATGGTGATAACTACTAGACAAAAACATCAAATATATCCTTTATCTCTTCCTCTTGTTCTTGATTCTTTGAGAATAGAAAAAAATTGTTGAGCACAAAGTTGTTGGTGTAATAATTGATGATCATTTAGGATGGCAATCACACATTGATTATATTTGTAAAAAAAAATATCAATTAATCTATTTCTTCTCTCCAAATTAAGACATATTGTTGACGTTCAAACTTGCAAAATCTTCTTCCATGCTCATATCTTATCTCACGTTAATTATGCGTCAACAATTTGGGATGGCTGTAGTGACGCTAACTTGAAAAGGCTGAAGTCATTGTATCGAAGAGCCTCTAAGCTTATGATAACAGATAGTTCACTATCTACAAATGACAAAATGAAAGAACTTAACATATTGCCTTTTCATAAGCATTTACAATTCAATAAATGTGTCTTAATGAAAAGAATTAATGATTGTGATGTGCCTGATTATTTGATAAACTTATTCCAACATTCAAATATTCGTGTACATAACTTTATAATACCACAACCTAGGATTGATTTGTTTAAACATAGCCTATCTTATTCAGGGGCTACTATGTGGAACACACTATCCAATTCTCTAAAAATTGCGAAATCTTTAGAGAAATTTAAATTGAAACTACATACTTTCTTATGCAGTCATCCTAGATACTTTCATCTTATTCTAAATTCACTTTGTGGCTATTTTCAACGTGGTATTTCGTTACCATGAATTGATTGTAACCTGTGTTATTGTGTGAATTTTGTGTGGGATAGAGGGTGGATGGGTGGGTAGGGGTGGGGGTTGGGATTGGATTTGTTTGTTTGTTTTCTTGTTTTAACAAGGGCTGGATGTAAGATAGGCAATTATACCTAATTCATGTATTTCCCTTGAAAAATAAAGTTTAATCAATCAATCAAGCTCTCTCTCTCTCTCTTCTCTCTCTCTCTCTCTCTCTCTCTCTCTCTCTCTCTCTCTCTCTCTCTCTCTCTCTCTCTCTCTCTCTCCCTGATGGTTAGGCCCGTCGAAACTGCTGGCTGTCGCCAGAACCCCCTTCATTTTTATAAAACAGAGCCCACTCTCAAAGTGGTCAGCTGGAACACAGAAGGATTGTTTGCCAGACTACTTGAGACGGGCTTTCTGGAATACATCTACAGTTTTGATGTTTGTTGTTTACAGGATACTTTTGCAGGGAAAGAGTGTGATTTTAATGACATATTCGATAACCATGTAGTTTTCTGTTCCCCTGCCATCAAATTGTCTCGCCAGGGACGTCGATCAGGTGGTGTGCTTGTCTTAGTTAGGAAGGATCTGGCTCAGTACGCGTCTCCTATATCGTGCAAATATGACAACATGATAATTGTCCGATTCCTTGGCTGGACGTGCAATGACCTTGTCATTATTAGTGCATACATACCACCTGCAGACTCCCCGTATTACTGTGACAGAGAAGTGAAATGCAATATTCTCCATTTGGAAGATGTGGTAATGGAAATGCAGGAGGAATTCCCTAAAGCAGCTATACTTATGTGCGGAGATTTTAATGCAAGAACAGGTTGTTGGAACGTGCATGTAGAAGGAGAAGATGGTGCTGGGAGGGATGGCGAGTTTGAGGTAATGGAATGTTGTTGTACGGATTTTATAACACCACGATCTTCTAGAGACATATCTGTAAATCGGTTTGGCAAGTTACTCATGAACCTCTGTGAAATCTATCATTTATGTATAATGAATGGAAGCGTACAGGGTGACAGAGATGGCACATATACTTGTTTAACACAAAACGGAGAAAGTGTAGTAGATTATTGCGTAATTTCTCCAGAGAATTTTTCTTCTGCAGTGAATCTTAGGATAGCAGATAGTGTCCATTCCAGTCATATGCCGCTGGAGATCAGCCTAGGTCCACGGTTGCATCGTCAGTACGGTACCCAGACAAGCAACAAAACCTCATCTAGGCTGATCTGGGATAGTGATAAAGCAGAAACCGTCAAACAGTGTCTGCGGACTACTGACTTCCAAGAGGGGCTGGCTCAAGCTCGCAGATTGATTTCCGAGTGTCCCAACTGATTCCTTTGCAGAAGATGAAGTTGGCGGCATTACTTCTGATGAGGACCTAGACACCCCTATCACAAAAGGGGAGATAAAATGGGCATTAAGTAGGATGAGAGTGGGGAAGGCACCAGGGGTGGACAAAATCCCAAATGACCTGTTGAAGTTAGCTGGTCACCAGGTATTGCCTTTCCTAACCGAGTTTTTTGCTTTCCTGTATGATAGACAGTACTTTCCCCATAAGTGGGGTCGTTCTGTTATCATTCCTCTGTTTAAAGCAGGTGATAAGCTTAACCCATCAAATTATCATGGAATCTCACTGCTTAGTGTTATGAGTAAGTTGTTTTTATCCATTCTGACAGAACGCCTGAAGACATGGGCAGAAGACCTCAGCAAAATATGTTTCGAGCAGGCAGGCTTCCGAGCGGAACATTCCACAATTGACCACATTTTTACCCTTCATTCAGCAATAGTTAAGAATGTCCTTGGTGTGGGTAGGGGAAAGCTTTATGCAGCTTTTATAGATTTTGAGAAAGCTTTTGATTCAGTGGACAGAACATGTCTGTGGAAGGTGTTATTGCAAACTGGTGTGTCAACAAACTTCATCAAAATGTTCATAGCTGTGTATTCCCAAGAACATGCCTGCGTTAGGTGGAACTCAACGTACTCAGAATTGTTCGATTGCCCAGTTGGTGTAAGGCAGGGGGCAAGTGAGTCGCTGATCATATTTTCTCTCTATATTTCGTATGCAGCTGACTATGTACGTAAACAGGGCCGGCATGGAGTGCAGTTTTTACCAGGAACAAGGGAAATATTCTTACTTTTGTTCACCAACGATGTTGTGCTTTTATCAACTACACCAAGTGGTCTACAAAACCAAATAGATAATTTAGCATCCGTCTCACAAAAACTAGGGTTGTCTGTTAATACGAACAAAACGAAAGTTATGATCTTCTGGCGAGCGGCAAAAAGTGGGTTTTAGATGGTGCACAACTGGAAGTTGTAAATCGATACAAATATCTAGGATACATGTTTTCCACCAAACTGTCTGCTTCAGTAGCACTGGAATACCAGTCAGTCAGAGCTAAACAGAAGGTAGTACAACTGCTTCGAACAATGAGGTGCCTATGTAGTCTAAATACAATGGTTTTCTTTAAACTGTTTGATGCCCAGGTAACACCAGCCCTCTTGTATGGTTCAGAGGTATGGGGTCTCTTGGGACAAGAAGATTTAGAAAAGGTGCACATGTTTGCATGCAAATGTTTCTTGGGTCTTGATGTGCGATCGCCTAATACTATGATCTATGGCGAGACTGGGAGATACCCCCTGATTCTAAATGCTTTGTTAAGGGCAGTGAAATACTGGTTTAAGGTAAGCAAATTGCATAGAGATAGACTTCCCAAACAAGCCTACCTTATGCTCAACAACACCAACTTACCAGCAAAATTAAACTGGGCTAAGGCTGTTGAGGAATTTTTATCAAGAATGGGGTATAACTTTGTTTGGGCGAACGGGGGATGCGCTAATGAGAAAAATTTCCTGAAGTCATTAGAGCTAAGGCTAAGAGACTGTTTCAGGCAAGAGTGGAATGAGAAACTATGTAGTAGCGAAAGATTTGCAGTCTACCAGACTTTGAAAAGCTCATTTGAATGTGAAAGCTATCTAAATAGGATTAACATTAAGAAATTTAGGGATTCATTTATAAGATTCAGGTTGGGAATTAACGAGCAGCGTAATAATGTAAGGTGGTGTAGAGAAAAATTTGTTCGATCATGTCCATTCTGTATTGATAAAGTAGGAAATGAAGAACATTTTTTAATTCATTGCCCTAAATATACTTCTCTTAGGGAGCAGTAAATAGCAAAGTATATTAACCCCAATAGGGGTGGGTACCGATACTTGGTAGACGGACAAGATGCGTGGGAAAACTAGAGCTTTAGCGATGTACATACATTATTCTATGAAATTAAGAAATATGTCTTTCAGTGATAACTAGACAGGTGTTGTAGGGTGATCGGGAGCAGGATGCAGGTGGACGCGACTTGGTTTGTGTACATGTATTTTAGCTTTGAAGCATGGACAAAGCTTATTTTTTCTAAATGTAAGTAACTTGCACTTTTATATTACAATTGCTCATACATCTTTTGGGTGACAAGTGTTTTTAAACTGTACATATTTTTCTTCTGTTTGGGCTCTTTGAGAGCTGCTTTTGACATAACAGTAACAGACTGTGATTCAACCAGTTGTGATGATGAACAAGTTTTCTTTTAGTTGAGAGATGCTAAAAGTATCAATATCTGCTGTATTGTTTTACGTAATACTGTACATAACATGTCTTAATTGTCTGATGGGTCGTCGGCCAAAATAAACAATCTCTCTCTCTCTCTCTCTCTCTCTCTCTCTCTCTCTCTCTCTCTCTCTCTCTCTCTCTCTCTCTCTCTCTCCCTCCCTCCCTCCCTCCCTCCCTCCCTCCCTCCCTCCCTCCCTCCCACCCTCCCTCCCTCCCACCCTCCCTCCCTCCCTCCCTCCCTCCCTCCCTCCCACCCTCCCTCCCTCCCTAAATCCAACTTTGTCTTTACAGGTGATAGAGATAGAGAACCAGTGGCTGCTGGAAGCAGCACCACACTACTACAAGAGCCAGGAGCTGGAGACGGGCGCCGCCAAGAAGATGCCCAAGAAGCAGGGGAAGGCGCGCGACGACCTGAAGAGGGAGTACTGACCCCTGACCTGTAACAGTGCTTCCCTTGGAGAAGTCCCTGTCTTGGTCCAGCGTGCCTGAGAGGGGTTCCTGTTTCTAACCACTTTCCTTTCTGGTGGCACCAGAGTCAACTTCTGAGAGAGGAAAGACATTTTCAGTCTCAGCACTAGTCACCCGCAAGTGACTGTCATGTTGTTCTCAGGTTGCCTTCATTACAATGGGAAGCGAAGTGAAGAAGTAGACAGTGCTCACTAAAGTCAAGCAGTTTGACATTCTGGTCACATCACAACACCAAACTACACTGTCTTAAACTGGATGCAGTGAAGGGCAGAGTTGGACTTAAGCATCGAAAAAGGTAAACTTACAAGAGGATGCTGTGTCCAGCGGTTGTTTTTTCACTGCTTCACAACTTTTCAGAGTGAGGACTCCTTCATCAGAGAGGGGTAGCAAGTGTCTGCCTCTGTCTTGATGGAGGGGGAGAGCAGAGAGGGGTAGCAAGTGTCTGCCTCAGTCTTGATGGAGGGGGAGAGTCAAGTTCTATTGGGGAAGTTGGTATAGTGAGCAGTTCTGATGCCACCTGCATTGGCGGAATGTGGTTAGAGAAGGCTTCTGTCTGTGATCAGATGTCTGTGTGAGCTGGACCAGGGATGAATTGGCCGGAGACAGGAGAGTGGTTTCCTGTGCACTAGTGACTGCACTCGCTATGCACCTGTTTTAATTGATCACACTGAAAACAGGCAAATGCTATTCTGTTTAATGCACCCCATTCATGGAGTTGACTGACTGACAGAATTGCAGTTTTCTCCGTCCAGAAGCAGACAGGACTGTAGAGATTGATAGTGCTTGATCAGTTCATCACTGGCGCCCGATGACAAACACAGTGAAAGACAGGACTGTAGAGATTGATAGTGCTTGGCACCTGATGACAAACACAGTGAAAGACAGGACTGTAGAGATTGATAGTGCTTGATCAGTTCATCACTGGCGCCCGATGACAAACACAGTGAAAGACAGGACTGTAGAGATTGATAGTGCTTGGCACCTGATGACAAACACAGTGAAAGACAGGACTGTAGAGATTGATAGTGCTTGATCAGTTCATCACTGGCGCCCGATGACAAACACAGTGAAAGACAGGACTGTAGAGATTGATAGTGCTTGATCAGTTCATCACTGGCGCCCGATGACAAACACAGTGAAAGACAGGACTGTAGAGATTGATAGTGCTTGATCAGTTCATCACTGGCGCCCGATGACAAACACAGTGATAGACAGGACTGTAGAGATTGATAGTGCTTGGCGCCTGATGACAAACACAGTGATAGACAGGACTGTAGAGATTGACAGTGCTTGGCGCCTGATGACAAACACAGTGATAGACAGGACTGTAGAGATTGATAGTGCTTGGCGCCTGATGACAAACACAGTGATAGACAGGACTGTAGAGATGGATAGTGCTTGGCGCCTGATGACAAACACAGTGATAGACAGGACTGTAGAGATGGATAGTGCTTGGCGCCTGATGACAAACACAGTGATAGACAGGACTGTAGAGATGGACAGTGCTTGGCGCCTGATGACAAACACAGTGATAGATAAGACTGTAGAGATTGATAGTGCTTGGCGCCTGATGACAAACACAGTGATAGACAGGACTGTAGAGATTGATAGTGCTTGGCGCCTGATGACAAACACAGTGATAGATGAGACGCACACAGTCAGGTACCAGCACCAACCCCACTTCCTGCGGAGTGTTCCAACCTGATGCCTTCTCAAGGCCGCTTACCAGGATTAATTGCACGACACGTTAGCATTGCTGCAGTCACAGGCACCCTTTTTGCACCTGAGTGGAGCATCTTACTCAGGAATGCAACTCCATGATCTGCCCAGCTGGGAACGCCGCACCCACTAGCCGCAAGCAACTGCAGGTCAAGCATGCTAAATACTTAGCCACAACTTTCACTCAGGGAGGCTCTGACTGACCCTTCGCTCTCCTGCCAGGATTTGCCATGAGTGAGGCAGTGGGAGAGACGGATTGCTCCTTGACCAAGATTTCCAGGTGATGGGGAAGGCATCAGAGCAGCTTCCCTGGTGACATTCTGTGAACCCGAGTCAGTATTGATTCTGGCACAGTTCGCAATGAACGCGTAATAGATTTGACCCTTCGCATTATGGCATTGCGCCAAAAATAGTTTGTTCCGATACTATTTTTCTCTCCACTGTTTACAGAAATCATTAAGATGTCTAAACTTGTTTCCATTTCAACACAAACATTTTATTTCATCGAATAAACACTTGTTTATTGCCTCAACAAGAGTAAGTTAAGAGTTTTGTGCGAAATAGTCTTGGAACTACTTTAACGGCGTATGTCAGAGAGCAGATCGGTTATCCCACAAGCCTCTCGTGTGACCTCCATTTGCATAAATTGGACGAAAACCTTCCATCACGTGATGTCAACTGGGCTAGAGACACTTTCGCCGGTAGGCGGAGTCTCTAGTGGACTAGAATGCCCTGGTCATCCACCGACAAATTGTAGACATAGTTCAATCCTGGAAGCAGTGATCTCTTCAAACGTTTCAGCAAGACTAGCTTTTGTTTTTAAGCTCATCCCCTTGTGATGCTGAAGTTTGTGGAGTAGAAATTACAGCCATGAATTGTGACTTATGAAGTTGGCAGCACAGTGAGTTTGGAAGAGATCTTATCAGATGATGCTGAAGCTTGGAGGTGATAAATGGATTTTAGGGATTTTATCCTTTAGTGAGTGTTTGTGTGTCTGTGTGTGTGTGTGTGCATGAGCCTATGTGTGCCTGTGTGTGTGTGTGTGTGTGTGTGTGTTGTCTTCATGTGTGTGTGTGTGAGTGAGTGTGTGTTTTTGATATTGAGGAAAGAGGAGCAGAGAGACGCGTCTTAAATTAAGTAGTGCAATTATCAAAGTGAAAGGAAGAGGTAAAATTAGTTCCACTGTCTTGTGTATTGCTCAAGTTCATCACTTACAATGTTAATTCTTGAAAATATGTCAGTGCATGAAACATGTGGCAGTGGTGTGAAATTGCCATGAAGTCCTCAACAATTTTTTCCTAGTGAAGGAAGCAGCGACTGGATGTCTTGTTATAGAGGATGTTGCTGTTTTCTCTGGTCATTTTGAATCTCAAATCCTTCTTACCTTTCTTTTGGTCTCAGTGCCTCAGGAACAAATAAAGTACTCGGCACAAGAAACTTATGCATCAACATGTTTCTGTCTTGTTCATTTTGCTGGGGCAGTTGGTATAAATTTCTATAATGGCTATCCCTATCAGAGGACTGACATTTTCGTGAAGGAGGAACACCATTTTCTCTTTCACGTTGAAAACTGGCGTTTTTAAGACCTTTTGTTTTTGGCTTCTTCAAGATTAAAAGTGGCGGTCCCATTGAAACGTCTATTTGTAGACAATGAGATGCAGAGATGCATAAGCTGCAAAATGCTGCAGCAGCTGCCTCCCTTTGGATTAGGAGAAACGCATCCTGCTGTGATGGGCTTGGTGTCTCTAGCAGTTTGAACTACAAGACACTCCTGGTGACACGTAAGTGCTGCTTGGAACTGGCTGAGCGAGTGCTACTGGAACAGGCCCTGAAACCACGAAGACCACAGCATTCCGGCTGATGAGGGAGGCATCGGCGCAGCACGGACTCTATGCAAGTGTTGTTTGAGAGGACTTAATGCGAGGCACTTCACCGATGTACTCGGCATGATAATATTTGTATCAGCTGAGGATGAGGGTTGCTGTCTAGTTGCCATGGCAACAGCTTTAGCAGGTGTACCTCCAGCCTTGCTGCCATTCTTTTGTGTATCTGTACTGCAAATTCCTCTGTATCTACTCTTTATGTGTGTGTGTATGTGTGGTGTGAGTGTGTGTTGTGTGTGTGCATGTGTGTGTGCATGTGATGTGCATACACAGGTGTCTATTGTTAATTGCATTTGAAAATGTTGGTAAAGTGGACTACCTCTCAAGTGCTCTGATGTATTTTTTCCCTCTGTATTTTTGTTACTTCTGAAGATTGTCATTAACCTGCCTGAGTAAGTCATGGACTTATCAGGAGCTCATAACAAGAAATCAATAATTGGCCCTCCGACCAGGGGATTTTTTGGTGGTTGTTTTATTTTTAATCTGTACAGTATTGTTAGAATGTCCGTGCAAGAGTACCTATTAACCTGTTGAAGTTCGACAAAGTGCATATTTTGTTTGACATAGAGAATAAGACAGAGAGAGAGAGAGAGAGGGGGAGAGAGAGAGAGAGAGAGAGAGAGAGAGAGTTTTACTGCAGTTCCTATGTATTCCAGAACTGAAAGGTTTTCACAGTTGTGGAAAAATGACCATTTCCTCTGATGAACAGAAATAATTTGTGAATAAAAATTGTCCTTTTTTTTGTCCAGCAGTCTTGTTCCTTTCCTTCATGTCCTCACTCCCCACTCCTGAGAGGCAATGCCTGGATTCCCTGCACGATCATGGGATTTTGTTTCAGCCTGGGTGTGCTTTGGACAAGGATCAGGTTTGTCTCCATTCCAGATGGTGTCAGGATACTGAAGCTGTGTGACCCAAAAACTGTATTCGGCATTCTTAATCCGCCTGTTGTTGGAAATCTGTGCATCATCCTCAAAACGGAAACAAATGTAGAATCTGTGGTTCTTCTGGAGTCTTTAGAAATGGTCACAAAAGACTAATGAAAGCATGCGAAAAATAAGTGTCTGATAAATGTGTAATAGATCTCAACTTGAGAGAAGTAATAACCCCTACTCTCCCTATGTTTCTGTGTCAAGAAGGAAGTATGCTGACAGACTTTTAGTTGCTGTAAGAGCTGGAAGATGACAGGATGATGCATCTCATGTGAGATCAATAATGAGCTTCCAGAAGATGTAGTGATGTTTAGCAAATGTTCCTTGACCATAACTTTTCTGTTCTTCTCATGCTGCTGCTCCTCCTCCTCTACCTTCTCCTCCCACTGCCATTCCTCCACCATTTTTGACTCACATGCGAAGCAAAAGTGAGTCTATGTACTGAGCCGTTTTGTCTGTCCGTCCGTCCGGGCGGGCGTCCGGGCGTAAAAAACTTCAACGTTGGATTTTTCTCGGAGACTATTAAGTCTATCAACACCAAATGTGGCATGATGGTGTATGATGACAAGGCCTCAAAAAGCATACATAGTGACTTGACCTTGCTTCAAGGTCAAGGTCACAGGAGCCATAAATGTGGTCTCAAAAACAGTCATTTTTCACATTTTCCCAATTTTCTCCCACGTTATTGAGAATGGCGACCTTAGCTACAAGTGGTATATAGGTCAAAGCAAGCCCTATCTTTTGATACCAGTTTGGTTGACCTTGCTTCAAGGTAAGGTCACAGGAGCTCTTCAAAGCTGGATTGTATACATATTTTGAAGTGACCTTGACCCTGAACTATGGAAGATAACTGTTTCAAACCTAATAATTATGTGGGGCACATGTTATACTTTCATCATGAGACACATTTGGTCACATATCATCAAGGTCAAGGTCACTTTGACCCTTATGAAATGTGACCAAAATGGGGTAGTGAACCACTAAAAGTGACTATATCTCATGGTAGAAAGTGCCAATAAGCACCATTGTGCTTCCTATGTCTTGAATTAACAGCTTTGTGTTGCATGACCTTGGATGACCTTGACCTTGGGTCAAGGTCACATGTATTTTGGTAGGAAAAATGTGTAAATCATTTCTTAGTGTATGATGTCATTGGTAGGTTTAGTTGTTTGACCTTGACCTTGAAGGTCACCTGAAGGTCAAGGTCATACAAAGGTCAAGGTCAAGCATGTGAGACGTATGGGCTTTGCCCTTCTTGTTCCTGTTTGTCTGCCCCGAGTTGCGCAGTGGCGGCGCTTTAAAGCGATGGACAGGAGCAGCGCTTGCGCCGAGAAACGCTTCGCTAAATTTCCCGCTAATCACCGCTTGCAAGCGCTGACGAACAGTGGTCTCGTCAGCGCTTGCAAGCGGTCCCCCGAGTTGCACAGACTCAGCGCTTTCAAGCGCTGGACAGAGCTTGCGGTGTGAAACGGCTTGTTCAGGACGCGTAGCGCTGCATGTGATTCGGCGCTTTGCAGCGCTGCGCCTCCTGAACAAGCCATTTCACGGCGCAAGCGCTGTCCAGCGCTTAAAAGCGCTGAGTCTGTGCAACTCAGGCGGGAATCTCGTCAGCGCTTGCTCCTGTCAATCGCTTTAAAGTGCCGCCACTGCGCAACTCGGGGCCGCTGTCCATGTTCTCATCATCCATTGGCTTCTTTTGTTATTCATCCCTTCCTCTGTCCTCCTTTTTCTGGCCTGTTGTTCTGATCCTCCAGTTTCTCTCTTTTCAGTGTTGTCATCCTATCTTTTCCTTCATGTTTTCTTTTCTTCTCCTTCCTCACGTTTTCCTGCTTTTCTGATCTTTCCCTCCCTCTCCTCTTCCATCTACACACACACACACACACACACACACACACAGACATGTATGCACACACAGACATGCATGCATGCACATACACAGAGACACACGTGCATGCACACACACACACACAGACACGTGCATGCACACACACAGAAACATGCATGCACACACACACACAGACATGTAAGCACACACACACAGACATGCATGCATGCACATACACACAGAGACGTGCATGCATGCACACACAGACATGTAAGCACACACACACACAGACATGTAAGCACACACACACACAGACATGTATGCATGCACATACACAAAGAGACGTGCATACATGCACACACAGACATGTAAGTATACACACTCTCAGACATGCATGCATGCACATACACACAGAGACGTGCATGCATGCGCACACACACACATACTCCTTCACCTCGGGCAGGTTTTGCAGCACTATGGGTATCCATCCAAAGCAACCCAAAAGACATTTCCATTATTTTTTTAATGTTTTAATGATCACTGTAATCACATGCAACATACAGTCAGTTATTGTGATAAATCTGTTTTCAGAACAGACACTGTCAGCTTTATTGTCCCAGTTGTGATGGTGACTCAAGTGCGATTACAGTGGTGACTTAAATACTGGATTGCTTTGGAGTACACATCCTTAGTCTGGGAAACCCATCTCGGACCCTCCCTCTTCTTCCTACTCGACTTCCCCAACTCTTCCTACCCCAACATTATGTTCATCCTCCACCCCCACCCCACGTCCTCCCCACCTCTCTTCCTCCTTCCATCCCTCCATCCTTCCGTCCCTCTCTCCCTCCTTCTCCTCCCTCCCTCCTTCTCCTCCCTCCTTCCTTCCATCCCTCCTGGAGGAAGTTTGAGGTCTCTCCACTTGCGAAACCATAAGGAAAGAAAGAGGAAACAAATCATGGTTAAGGTAACATGACACACACAAAAGTTTTGTTGTTGTTTGTTTGTTTGTTCTTGTTGTGGGGTTTTTTGGGGGGGTTAGATTGACCAGAACTTTTTTTCCTAAAAAGGCCAGATTAAACACAAACGTTTTTCACCAAAAATGCGTTTGCAAACTTAAATTGTGGATTCCCTGAGTGCCTATAAGGCAGGGAAAATGGGACAGCATGCAGTATAATTGTTTTTCATCAATTTCTTTCTTTTCTTCTTGTTGCGTGATTATTTAAAAAGTTTTGGGTCAGCAGAAAAAAATGGGTTGGTTGGATTACCATAGCCATTCTCTATTTGTGTCGCTGGTCTAAGTGGCATAGTTGAGTACAGCTCCAGAGTATGTGCATCTGTGTAAATCTTGACAGACGCCTTCTTTCTGACAAGTCTGCCTGGGGCAGCTTGCTTAGCCTACATACCTAGCTGGCAAATCATAGGCCAGTGTCGACATGCGTCAAACAATTCCCCGACCTTTACATTTGTTTTCATCCTGTTGATACCGCCCTTTACATCTGTTTTCATCGTGCTGACACCGGCCTTTACATTTGTTTTCATCCTGTTGATACCGCCCTTTACATCTGTTTTCATCGTGCTGACACCGCCCTTTACATCTGTTTTCATCGTGCTGACACCGGCCTTTACATTTGTTTTCATCGTGTTGATACCGCCCTTTACATCTGTTTTCATCGTGCTGACACCGGCCTTTACATCTGTTTTCATCGTGCTGACACCGGCCTTTACATTTGTTTTCATCGTGCTGACACCGCCCTTTACATCTGTTTTCATCGTGCTGACACCGCCCTTTACATCTGTTTTCATCGTGCTGACACCGCCCTTTACATTTGTTTTCATCGTGTTGACACCGGCCTTTACATCTGTTTTCATCGTGCTGACACCGCCCTTTACATCTGTTTTCATCGTGCTGACACCGCCCTTTACATCTGTTTTCATCGTGCTGACACCGCCCTTTACATCTGTTTTCATCGTGTTGACACCGGCCTTTACATCTGTTTTCATCGTGCTGACACCGCCCTTTACATCTGTTTTCATCGTGTTGATACCGCCCTTTACATCTGTTTTCATCGTGTTGACACCAGCCTTTACATTTGTTTTCATCGTGTTGACACCGGCCTTTACATCTGTTTTCATCGTGTTGACACCGGCCTTTACATTTGTTTTCATCGTGCTGACACCGGCCTTTACATTTGTTTTCATCGTGTTGATACCGCCCTTTACATCTGTTTTCATCGTGCTGACACCGGCCTTTACATCTGTTTTCATCGTGTTGATACCGCCCTTTACATCTGTTTTCATCGTGTTGACACCGGCCTTTACATCTGTTTTCATCGTGCTGACACCGCCCTATTCCTCACAATATCTTGCAAGGTGCCTAGCATAAGCAACGCAGCCTTGTGCGCATGTCCACAGTGATTCAGTCTCGGTGGAGCTAGCCCTGGTTGCTACTGGGAGATAGTGCACGTCCACAGTGATTCAATCTCGGTAGAGCTAGCCCTGGTTGCTACTGGGAGATAGTGCATGTCCACAGTGATTCAGTCTCGGTGGAGCTAGCCCTGGTTGCTACTGGGAGATAGTGCACGTCCACAGTGATTCAATCTCGGTAGAGCTAGCCCTGGTTGCTACTGGGAGATAGTGCACGTCCACAGTGATTCAATCTCGGTAGAGCTAGCCCTGGTTGCTACTGGGAGATAGTGCATGTCCACAGTGATTCAGTCTCGGTGGAGCTAGCCCTGGTTGCTACTGGGAGATAGTGCACGTCCACAGTGATTCAATCTCGGTAGAGCTAGCCCTGGTTGCTACTGGGAGATAGTGCATGTCCACAGTGATTCAGTCTCGGTAGAGCTAGCCCTGGTTGCTACTGGGAGATAGTGCACGTCCACAGTGATTCAATCTCGGTAGAGCTAGCCCTGGTTGCTACTGGGAGATAGTGCATGTCCACAGTGATTCAGTCTCGGTAGAGCTAGCCCTGGTTGCTACTGGGAGATAGTGCACGTCCACAGTGATTCAATCTCGGTAGAGCTAGCCCTGGTTGCTACTGGGAGATAGTGCATGTCCACAGTGATTCAATCTCGGTAGAGCTACTAGCCCTGGTTGCTACTGGGAGATAGTGCACGTCCACAGTGATTCAATCTCGGTAGAGCTAGCCCTGGTTGCTACTGGGAGATAGTGCACGTCCACAGTGATTCAATCTCGGTAGAGCTAGCCCTGGTTGCTACTGGGAGATAGTGGTCTCATTGACACACTCTGCATTGAAAGTCGCAATTCGGCACTTTACAGTCTTGACGGAAGGGTGTGGGGTGTGGAGAGGTGCATGTGTGGGGGGGGGGGGGGGGGGTATGTTCACTGGAAGTAGAAACATATGAGAACGATTAAATTGTTTTAGCTCTGTGTATTATCTAAATCCATGTTAATCTGTAAGATCTAAAGCAGATTAAATTTCATCTACGGCTCTTCGTATACTGAATCTCAACTGGTTGACATATTTGCCAACAAACCCAATACAATGTGTGTCACCCTCACAATTCATTCTTTACTGCAGCTCTACAACATTAATACATGTCATGCTAAACTCCCGCCATTAATTTGAAATTACGTTGCAGCTTCTCTGCAGTCATAGGTTAATTTGCATCTTATAATAAAGTTATATTGTTGTAGACGAAATTAACCTTCTCGTCACTGTGCTTGAAAGTCTTTCTGGTTGGACTCTTCAGTCCTGTCCTCTGGGACTGAATACCAGAAAAGCATGGCTCCTCTATGTAATGTACTTTGTTTTTAAAAAATCGATTGTGTGGTTGTTTAAAAAGTACGTGTGGTTTCTCGGATATTGATGTCTTCGGTCTGTTGGGTCTGCTGAACCAGATGTTTCATTTTACCAGAAAAAAAAGTTCAGAGAGCTAGGTGCCTCGATCGCATTCTGTGAACCCGAGTCAGTAGTGACGGGGAGGGGCCGCTATTGCGGAGGGCCGCTATTGCGGGGGGCCGCTATTGCGGGATTTTTTTTAGAAAAAAACCCGAAAATTTTTTTAAGTTGAAAAAAAGTAACATACATTTTATGGGTTTTTATGCGTTTTAGGACAAAAGAATCAAAATTGCCTGAGGAACTTTTTTTGAAAAAATCCCGCAATAGCGGCCCCCCGCAATAGAAAAAAAAGTTTAAAAAAGTAACAAAAATATTATGGTTTTTTATGCGTTTTAGGACAAAAGAATCAAAATTGCCTGAGGAACTTTTGTTGAAAAAATCCTGCAATAGCGGCCCTCCGCAATAGAGAGCCGACCCCGTAGTGACTGGCGCAGTTCGCAATGAATGCGTAATAGACTTGACCCTTTGCATTACAGCATTGCGCCAAAAATAGTTCGTTCTGGATGCTATTTCCCCCCCACTTTTTACAGAAATCATTCAGATGTCAAAACTTGTTTCCATTTCAACACAAACACTTTATTTTATCGAATAAACGCTTGTTTATTGCCTCAATAAGCGTTATGTATGAGTTTTGTGCGAAATAGTATTAGAATGTACTACTTTAACAGCGTATGTCAGGGAGCAGAGTGCTATCCCACAAACCTCTCGTGTGACCTCCTTATGAATATTCTGGACGGATTAGTTCCATCATGTGATATGAACTGTGCTAGAGACTTTCGCCGGCAGGCGAAGTCTCTATAGACGTTATTCACGCAGCGGCCATTTTGAAATCGAAAACGAGACTAAGTCCGCAAATTTAATGGCGTCCAGCGCCTATGGCGAAACCGAAGGCTTCATCATCATATAGACACTGCTGTGTTCCTTATTGCGAGAACGATGATCGATATGACGAGAACTCCAGACTGTCCTTTTTCAAATTCCCCACAGACAAGAAGCAGAAGAAACTATGGATCTGGAAGATTCGGCGTGATCCTGGCAAAAAATTCAAGGCAACAAGAGCTTAGATTTAGGTCTTGTAAAAGCAAAAAAAAAGTTAAATCATCTTACCAGAACATTCAAGATCCTCATAAAAACACCATATTTGTCATATCTTTTCATCAACTCAACTACACTTCTCACGAAATAAAGCCATTTCTACAACTTGAGATACGAATAAAAGCGACAAGGCTTCAGAAAGTGCCTCACGAGGAGCGCACATGTTTGTGATGTAAAACGTGACCTTCATTACAGTATTACACTACGAGTGATCTTATCCGATACCAGTTGATGTTTTACCCCTCTGCTAAGATTATAATACAACTCATTCGAGTTTTACATGAAACATTTAGTTATCTCGATCGTCTGCTGGCGTAGTGGGTACGGTTCGATCGTGTTCGTCTGCTTGGTTCGTAGTGTTGATCATTATGAATGGTGTTTCTTGAAATAAGGTCAGTAAGCCTATATGTTAATTTATAACGCTAATATAACCATGGGCTGTCTTAATTTATCAAAGCTGTATGTTGATTGCGTCAATAGGTCGTGAAATACATTTTACAAATCCAAGCTTCGTGCACTTCTATTTATAGCTGATGCGCGGACCTCAGCGGCACCAGGATAGATTATAAATACATTGTTGTACTCGAACCTCATTCAGCGTGGCTGAGACTAGTGAATATAGTCTCAGCAACAGGTTGGTCACGTGATAGCCTTAATTCTTCCATAACATGCATACCACCGTTCTGAACACAGAGTCTCAGCCACGCTGAATGGCATATCACATCGTGAGTGTATTCCTCCGCTTGTTGTGATACACTCGATACTGGCAGCCATCTTTTCGTCAATTCATTTTCTAAACATCGATTTCCCATGAATGTAAAACTTGTATGCGGTAAAATTCGAATCACAAGAGTGTAATATTGTGAACTCTACTAATTATAAGGACTTTGAATACAACAGCAATATTTATACTTCATTGAGCGAGTAAGGCAACCAATCCCGTCTGCATAATGATAATCTTCGATACACACAGAAACCCACTGAGTGCTTTTGCTGATGAGGAATCATTAATTTAATGTATGCTTAGAAGGATTAAACTTAGAAAAACTGCTTCTGAGCTATCCGATAATATCGAACTTCGGAATCGGACGGATTCCTACAGAAGAAACTACCATTCGATTAACGTTCAACACAGACGGAATGTAGGTTAAATCACTTACTGACTCCATCAGTCGATACACGAATGATCGAAGTGTGGAGCTCCTCAAACAGTGTGAAGGCAGTTAGACCACAGGTTCCGGCCAGAAAGCATTTACTTGCGAGAGTATAACCATAGATTCACGAAACCAGCCCGGACCCATAGGAATCCTTTTCGCTGCGTTTATAGTAGGTCCAAAGATCGCGTGCATTATACACAATCGCACGTGCTCAAGGCAGTTTGCAACCTTATAGACACGTTCGCGCTAAAAGTAGTTCTCAAATGATTTCCTGAAAATCTCATAGATTAGTTTTATTAGAACACCAAATTTGTGTTTATCTATCGGGATAAATAATTGGAGTGAAATAGAATCGCCTCTTTCTACTCTCAATGGTCTTCTGATCATGTTGAATTTTGATTGGTAAAATCATTGGAATGTGGAGCCGAAGTCACGTGGCCAACCTGTGTCAGAGATACTATGTCTCTGTGTTCAGAATGCTCGAACCTGCCTGCTGTTGACATCGTGTACAATGCTAGTATTGTCTGATGCTATGAAAAAAGTTCACCAGTAAAAGGTCCAACACATATATTCCTAAGGTTGTATTATAATCTTAGCAGAGGGGTAAAACATCAACTGGTATCGGATAAGATCACTCGTAGTGTAATACATGTACTGTAATGAAGGTCACGTTTTACATCACAAACATGTGCGCTCCTCGTGAGCCTATCTGAAGCCTTGTCGCTTTTATTCGTATCTCAAGTTGTAGAAATGACTTTATTTCGTAAGAAGTGTATAGTTGAGTTGATGAAAAGATATGACAAATATGTTGTTTTTATGAGGATCTTGAATGTTCTGGTAAGATAATTTAACTTTTTTTTTGCTTTTACAAGACCTAAATCTAAGCTCTTGTTGCCTTGAATTTTTTGCCAGGATCACGCCGAATCTTCCAGATCCATAGTTTCTTCTGCTTCTTGTCTGTGGGGAATTTGAAAAAGGACAGTCTGGAGTTCTCGTCATATCGATCATCGTTCTCGCAATAAGGAACACAGCAGTGTCTATGTGATGATGAAGCCTTCGGTTTCGCCATAGACGCTAGACGCCATTAAATTTGCGGACTTAGTCTCGTTTTCGATTTCAAAATGGCCGCTGCGTGAATAACGTCTATAGTGGACTAGAATGGGTGCCTCGTACTCGTCCTTTCTCCTCATCGTGGCAAGTCACAACACTGTCTTGATCGATTTACAAAACATAAACCCAAATTTGTATATATGCCAGTTACTGTTTCGGAGAGATTAGTTCTGGCCCATGTAACGGGTGGGAGAATTCTCGTAATTATATTTTCATTATAGGCCCTATCCTGTAGCTTCGATACGCAAACAAATCACTCAGTCATTGATACTGAAATCTGAGCACACAAAAGACCGACTTGATCGCGTTTTCCTTACATGTAATGCATTGCATCATTTCCCATAATACGATGTACGTGCCAACTGGAATTTCTGTAAGAATTGTAAACACAGACAACATAAACTGAAGCCACAAAATGCAAAATTCTACAGCGACGTATCAGAGTGATTGGCGTGTGCTCGGACGCTACGGGTTGTCTCCGACGGTGTCTGCCAGAGCATCCAGCTCGCCGCCGACTGCGGCAACGTCCGCGCTATGTATGATGGCATGAAGAAAGCCTTCGGTCCTAGCACCACCAAAATTGCACCTCTGAAATCAGCCGCCGGCGCTGTTATCACGGACAGAGGAAGGCAGATGGAGAGGTGGGCAGAACACTACCAAGAGCTCTACTCAAGGGAAAATGTCGTCAGTGATGCAGCAATTGAGACCACCGGCGCCCTACCAACCATGGTAGAACTAGACTATCCGCCCCCGATTGACGATCTGAGCAATTGCCATTGATGTCCTGGCCAGCGGAAAAGCCCCTGGCAAAGATGGCATCCCCCCTGAGGTCATCAAGGCTGGCAAGCGAACCGCCCTCCTCCACCACCTGCATGAGCTCTTACTTCAGTGTTGGGAGGAAGGAGCTGTCCCTCAGGAAATGCGTGACGCAAACATCATCACGTTTAATAAGAAAAAAACACACGACAAACACCAAAATCAAAAGGCTTTCGGGCATACGCCCTTCTTCAGTTAATACAGAAACACATAAATGATGCAACACGTGACGTAAAAAACTTCAGAATGACATGACGTAGGCACTCCAGAGCTCTACCCCTCCTCTCTCTCCCTCTCTCTCTCCCTCTCTCTCTCTCTCTCTCTCTCTCTCTCTCTCTCTCTCTCTCTCTCTCTCTCTCTCTCTCTCCACCACCCTCATCCCCCAAAAAAATGTTCTAGCCCGAGTTCTCGGAGCCCGAAAAATGTCGTCAGTGATGCAGCAATTGAGACCACCGGCGCCCTATCAACCATGGTAGAACTAGACGATCCGCCCCCGATTGACGATCTGAGCAATGCCATTGATGTCCTGGCCAGCGGAAAAGCCCCTGGCAAAGATGGCATTCCCCCTGAGGTCATCAAGGCTGGCAAGCGAACCGCCCTCCTTCACCACCTGCACGAGCTCCTACTTCAGTGTTGGGAGGAAGGAGCTGTCCCTCAGGAAATGCGTGACGCAAACATTATCACGCTATACAAGAACAAAGGAGACCGCAGCGACTGCAATAACTACCGCGGAATATAATAATAATAATTTATTATACTTATAAAGCGCCTTTCCCGAGGTTCTAAGCGCGTAACATATATACATACATATACAAAAATAAACATACAACACACATTCTATACATTTAGTCATCCAGTCATAGTCAAACACATGCATTCAGATGTACACAGTCAGACTGACAATATACTATACAAATATTTACACAGATGTCAAGATGTACGTGGGGGTAGAGGAGGGGGGGGGGGGGTGCGGCAGGATTCTAACAAATTCACAAGTAATATTGCTGAAAAAGGTAGGTTTTGAGGTTGGATTTGAAGGAAGATATGGAGGTAGAGTGTCGGATAGTGTGAGGGAGAGAATTCCACAGTTGAGGGCCATAGTATGAGAAAGAGCAAAAGCCATGAGTTCTGCGCTTGAAGCGGAATATCCCTACTCAATATCGTTGGGAAGGTCTTTGCCCGTGTGGTATTAAAACGGTTGCAGACACTTGCCGAGCGAGTCTACCCTGAGGCACAGTGCGGTTTCAGATCGGAACGCTCAACCATCGATATGGTCTTTTCCCTCAGACAGTTGCAGGAGAAATGCCGTGAGCAGAGGCGACCACTGTACATCGCCTTCATCGATCTGACCAAGGCATTTGACCTGGTCAGCAGAAAAGGTCTCTTCACACTGCTGCAGAAGATCGGATGTCCCCCAAAGCTCCTGAGAATGGTCATGTCCTTCCATGAGGGCACGTTCGGTACCGTCCAGTACGACGGCTCAACCTCAGACCCCTTTCCAATCAGAGGCGGCGTGAAACAGGGCTGTGTGCTTGCTCCTACCCTCTTCGGCATCTTCTTCTCCTTGCTACTGTCCTACGCCTTCAGACAGTCTGAGGATGGTGTGTACATCCATACCAGAAGTGATGGAGGTCTCTTCAACCTAGCCCGCCTCCGTGCAAAGACCAAAGTGCAGAGGGTCCTGATCAGAGAGCTGTTGTTTGCTGATGATGCTGCCCTGACTGCGCACACAGAGGAGGCGCTGCAGCGTCTCATCAACTGCTTTGCCCAGGCATGCAAAGAATTCGCTCTGACCATCAGCATCAAGAAGACCGAAGTCATGGGTCAGGATGTCAGTACCGCTCCCAGCATCTCCATCGGCGACCACACCCTTATGGTGGTGGAGGAGTTTACATACCTGGGCTCCACCATCTCAAGCAACTTGTCTCTGGACGCCGAACTAAACAAGCGCATTGGCAAAGCCGCAACATCACTGGCCCGCCTCGGAAAGCGTGTCTGGGACAACTCCATGCTGACAACAAACACCAAGATGAAAGTCTACCAGGCCTGCGTTCTCAGCACGCTCCTTTACGGAAGCGAAGCGTGGACCCTGTATTCCCGCCAAGAACGCCGGCTCAACACCTTTCACATGCGTTGCCTCAGAAGGATCCTGGGCATCAGCTGGCAAGACCGCATCCCCAACAAGGACGTACTGGCGCAAGCAGGTATTCCCAGCATGTTCGCCATGCTCAGCCAGAGACGACTTAGATGGCTGGGTCACGTCAGCAGGATGGACGACGGCCGAATACCCAAAGATGTGCTGTACTGCGAGCTCGCCACGGGATCCAGACCTGCAGGAAGACCTCTCCTCCGCTACAAGGACGTTTGTAAACGTGACACGACGGCGGGAGGCATCAACCCAGCAGACTGGGAAACGGTGGCCGCTGACCGCAACAGCTGGAGACACGCCGTCAAGACTGGCATCCAGGCCAGCGAGAGGAGGAGACGGGAGCAGTGGGAGGAGAGGAGAGAACACAGACGACAGAGGATAGCGTCGGCATCTACAGAGCCACGCCAAGACTTCACTTGCGACAAGTGCAACAGAGCATGCGGCTCAAGGATCGGGCTCTACAGCCACAGAGTACGCTGCCGCTCAACCCCGGACTGACCAAACCTGGCGCACACTCCATGGTCTCACGAGACTGACGGATGCCAACGAACGAACGATAGAGCACCGAAGTAGCCGTACGAGGCCGTAGGGCTATCGAAATAAAAAATTCGGTAGCCGTGCCGCACGGCTACGGAACCACTTCAGCAGTTTTCATTACGATCTGTTTTTATCGTTTTGAGTTATTTTGCTGAATAACTAATTAACTAACAAACCTAGGGTTAAAAAAAGTATTGACATAAAAAATCTTACTAGAAAACATGAAGCCATCTTGCAGTTATCTTTCCAATGACACATACTACACACAACTACAAAAGCGCCATTTTACTGAGAATCTATCTAACGTTTTTTTTATAACTATATGTCTATATTTATTGAGAGGAAAAGATCTTAGATACAGCTTTTGAGAGCAGCGCTTCCGGTGAAGATCGTTTTAGGCAAAAAACAAGCACTCTCTCTGCGAATGAAATTGCGAGGAAAACATAACTGCGCAGTCATCTGTGCACAAGGGAATGGCTGTGTAGTCCAAGTTGGGCTTTGCAGAGTCGCTAACAGACAGGACACTGGAAGTCTGCCTTTGGCGCATTTATGGACTCAGCTCGGTGGCGACGTTCTCTAGCAGCCTGGGATTTCATGTGGCGCGCCTCTTCATAAGTGTTCGGTGCCGTACTTGTGATAGCACCCCAGTGTGTTCTGTCTTCGGCTGTCTCGACAAGTTCAACTGGGGAGATGTCACACCACTTTCAGACTGTACTTTGTAGCGTATGCGTGACCCGGTATTAGTTTACCAAACAGCAACTGTTTCGGAATGCGGTGGTCCTCCTTCCTTATGACGCGACGAGATCAGCGGAGCAGTGACTTGACTTTGCCTTGTCGAGGACTTCTGAGTTGGTAACCTTGTCCTGCCACCGGATTCCTAGGATGGAGTGCAGGGCCCATTGATGGAAACGCTCCGGCTGTTTTACATGTCTCCCATAGACCGTCCATCTTCCCCTGTCCCTTTCGCCACTAGCCCATCGCCGCAGGACTTTTGAAAGGTTGTCACGTGAGTATGCAAAGTAACCTGTACGATAAAGTTTTTACAGTGGTAGAATCGTTGCACAGGTGCAATCCCGCACTCTCGGCCAGAGAGGTTGTCTGGCAGCGAATGAAATGCGTGCATGGTGAAAATCAAACAATGCGCGATTTGGGACTTGTCAATACAGCGTATTTTGGGGTCATACGCGCTGAAATATGTTAGGTTTGGGATGCAGCTGTTGAAAATGTTTTTCTTTTGTCATGTCCAGCAGAGAATTAATGAATGAGTACGGTTTTATAGTATATCAGCTCTTGTAGGCTACGTAAGGCCATTGATCACAAAAATCACCAATGAACGGGTTACAGTAAGAGCTAGTCAAGCCACAATTAACCTAGGTATTCAGCTCTCTCGTATCGTGTAGGGAGACGCGGTGGGTCTATTCTTACCCCCAATCCCCAGGGGATATAGTAATAATAATAATAATAATAATAATAATAATAATAATAATAATAATAGTTTATTCATACGCACATACCTTCCCTTGACAGGCAAGCTCATGGTGTTTACAATCCAAAGAATCAACACTCATACAACCACTCAACACCACATTCCTACAAAAACTCACACACTACACACATAAACAAAAACAAAAACTAAGATCCAGTAGAACAAATAGAACAAACTGTGATGAGGTGCACCTGTCAGCGAGTGTATTGTACATCTACTGTGTTCATGTCATAAGGTGCACCCATCACCAAGTGTATTGTACATCTGCTGTGCTCATCCTCTATTCAGTTATCCCCGCTTCTGTCTCTCCCACCCCCCTATCCTGTGTGTCAGACCTCTCTCCAACCCCGCTTCCCCATCCTTTCTGTAAGACAAGCTGACCAGCTGACCACTCTGTGACCCCCTCTACTGTGGTCTGATTGTTAGTGCAGCTGCATTGTCAGTCACTCTTTACATTAGCGTCATCCCTGGCTATAGTGAGCAGCTCTCCCACTCTGGCATCTGAATTGTAACATTTTGACTATTCATCTGATGTTTATCCTCAAGTAAGACAGCTACTTGCAACGGCATGTGATTCATTCAATAGACTGCGTAATGCGGAATGAGGCAACATTTGTAAGAAGTCATTTCAAAGAAAGTTAAATTAAGTAATTTCTCTTTTCTGCCAAATGAAAGCACAGCCCAGGAACCAGGGTTAGGATCTGGGAAATAATCTACACCCTGGCTCCTGTGAGGTCCGTGCATTCCCTTGTTAAAGGGGAACGGCCAAGGAGTACTATCCCTTGGGAACGGCACACAGACGAGAGAGACCCATGCCACCACTGTCTACAGAAACTACTGCCACCACGGTCTAGAGAGACTACTGCCACCACGGTCTTGGGTTGGTCCAGGGCATTTTCATCAGGCCTCGGACCAGCAAGCAGCTCCTGTACCCATGGGTGAAAAATAAAGTTGTGGAAAGCAGCTACGATTTTGTCTCATACCTGCGCCCCGCCACCATCATGCCTTATTCCACTCCACCACAAAACTATACAATAAATCCAACAAAGTGAGAGCTGACGTATACAGGCTGGCTGAAAGGGCCTGTCGCTTGAGTGAGCTGTGGAGGCGGGGAGTGGCAGGCCTCGCTATGTCTTAGCGTCCCTGATCCCGGCCGTCTGCACTGGGCCATTGTGTCTCTGTGCACACCTGGTGAAGGAGCTGATGTAACAGGAGATGAGAATGGGACCTTTCCTCCCAGGCCTTGCAACGCTTGTGCACATCCCCTAGAGAGGGAGGGAGAGAGAGAGAAGGG
>JAWQFJ010028146.1:0-5000 GCA_034096865.1 Theodoxus fluviatilis | reverse complement strand
CAAGTTGAATAAAGAAATATTGGGGATGAGGGTGGGTGGTGGAAGGGTTGGTTTGCTTGACATTCATTTTCCCACATAGAAACAACACGATTCGATCTGCCAGACACATTTGCAGTGCACGACTGCTTGCACTCAGTAATGTATTGAACACACCGTGCCTAAGTAACCTTGGTATCCCATTTCAAATGAGTCTTTGTTTAACTACATCTCTTGTACAAATCGTGGCCGATGCTGTTGACTGAGCCTTATATGCGTCACGGGGTTTTTTTTGGTTAAGACTTTCGAATCTGGGCTTACGCCCCAAAGCAGTTTCGTAGGAAGCATTTGATTGGCTGATAGACTGGATTACCTGTCTGTGACAGAACCTGACTATTCTATTGAAAGCAAAACGACAAGAACAACAGCAATAAAATTAGTTGTGGTTACCGTAACATGAAAAAAAGGATCGTAGGTAGGCCTGACTCTGTCTCTCTCTCTCTCTCTCTCTCTCTCTCTCTCTCTCTCTCTCTCTCTCTCTCTCTCTCTCTCTCTCTCTCTCTCTGTGTGTCTCTGTGTCTCTCTCTCTCTCTCTCTCTCTCTCTCTCTCTCTCTCTCTCTCTCTCTCTCTCTCCTCTCTCTCTCTCTCTCTCTCTCTCGCATCTACAGATTGAAACTGTGCACATTTGTGTGTGTGTGTGTGTGTGTGTGTGTGTGTGTGTGTGTGTGTGTGTGTGTGTGTGTGTGTGTGTGCATTATTGTGTGTAATATATACATCCGATTCATCTGAACATAATTCAAATGTTCTCTCTTGCTGAAAGCGCGTTTTTACTACTTAAATCGTGCTCTAAGGGAAGATGGGACAGCACACAATTTGTTGTTTATGTTCGATTTTTTTCCCCAGCGATCGAAAACAAGTTAAGGGTCTGCAGGAAAGAATAGTTTCGGTCGGTTATCGTAACGACAAACAATTTTCTTTGCATTTTATTTTTTGCCCAGCTGGCATTGATGTAATTTCGTGGTAAATTTGGGGAGTAACTTTATTAGACACCTGCATTCGAAGTTTTCTAGATCAAGCTATCATAGTCATTTGTTCCTTTGTATGTATGCATGAATCTTGACAAACAAATAAATGGGTCAGCCAGGTGCACACTGCCAGTATGCAGCAGTCTTTCCAGTGTCTCAATTGTTAGTGATCTAACTCTTATGCAGTAGATTGATCAGACTGTTTTACACCTCTTCAGTGAAGAGGCACAGCTGAGAAACACTTCCTCTAGAGAGCCGCTGTGAAATTGCAAAGACGTTAGATCAACACGCACACCACGCTCAACGAGTGGAAAGAAGCATTTTGTCGTTGCTTTGTGACGTAAGGGCACGAGACTTTGCAGGAGACCAGACGGCGAGGAGAGGGCTGATGTTAGATGCGTGTACACTTGCAGCATGTCCGACTGTTTCAGGAAAACTGGGGGCTCGATGCACACAGAAGCAGACGAATGAACGTCAAGCCTTGCCGGACAGATTGCTCCAAGTCCGACCCACCGAGGAGGGAAACGTTGGTCCTTCTGAAATGGGAGTCTAAAAGTCGACTTGGGAAATACTGACAATCAATGCTACTAATGTGATCTGAACAACATTCTTTCCAGAATCAAGCCTTCTATACAACTTTCTTGCGGCGAACTTAATTATGCAAAAATGACCCGTTTGATGCATTTTCCCCAAAGTGACTCCGATGGAAGAACTTTCTTAAATGTGCAAGTATTTAAATTCCTCTTGGATATATTTCGAAATATAGTGATAGTTTAACATCAGAGGAGAGGAATGGGATAGGTGTTCGCTTTGTTTTCGTGGTGTTCCGACTTGATGACCTCTCTACCGCTACCTCAAGGTGCAGCATATCTCGTTGAGGATATCCAGTTTTCCTTGACACAAGAAGTCACGTGAAGAAGTGCAGAAATTGTTTTCCCTTTGATGCTTTTTTAATACTTCGAACACCATTGCCTTTCCTCACTTTCCTAAGTCGGTTATGAAAGCATGAGATCCACCCAGCCTTACCGACTTCCCAATGCGAAAAGGTGGAAACTTCGTCGTTCCATTTGATGCGTGCTTACTATGCATTCATCTAGAGATTGCTCACCTATTATGTATGCATTTTCTGTGTTGGTAAATGAAAATGAATGTTCGTGTATAGTGTGCAAGAACATGAATGCACTATATTTGCGTAGTTTGCAACATCCATATTTCATGCGTGCACATCAATTTCCATCACTAGTGTAACCAAGAGGAAATCCTTCCCTACTGAATTATTTGCTCTCAGTATTATCGACCTCTTGCTATGTAACTTGTTCTCTCTCTCTCTCTCTCTCTCTCTCTCTCTCTCTCTCTCTCTCTCTCCTCTCCCTCTCTCTCCTCTTTCCCACGCCTCCGCTCTCTCCCTCCCCTCGTCTCCGGCTGTGGCCACTCATCTCTCCTCTGGCGGCACTGGGCTGGACACTGGCTGACATGTTTGTCTCCAAGAGGTCAGCTGTACGAGCGGCCAGATTCTCAGCCACCCACACCCAGAGAACTTCTGTCCTTTGTAAGTCCTCCGGAAGTGAACCCTTCCGGTTCCCTCTTTGTATCTATTCTTGTCGACCCCAATAAATAGAGGCGGCAGTGCATGCTAAGACAGACCCGCTACGAGACCCCATCCCATCTGGGGAAGAGACCACTGCCACCATGGTCTTGGGTTGGTCCAGGCCATTATCATCAGGCCTCGACCAGCCAGGAGCTCCTGTACCCATGGGTGAATAAAGTTGTGGAAAGCAAGTACGATTTGTCTCATACCTGTGCCCTGCTACCATCATGCCTTATGCCACTCCATCACAATTGGCGCTGCGAGCAGGGTGAGACATCGTGCTCTTTCCAGAACTTTTCTGAATACCATCGGAGCCTGACGCTTTTCAGGGAGGAAAAGACTAAAAACAACCGCCTCCATTTCGCCATCGGACGCCTCCAGCTTGCAGCATCCGCCATCTCTGCCACTTTCGAGACTTGGCCTCAACCTTCGCTTCACCTACAGGAAAAGGGTCAGTGCCACGCTGCAGTGCACGACCTCCTCAGTAGCCTGCCACCCGCCGTTTCGATTCCTTGTCGTCACCTGAGCATCCCTGCTACAACATCATCGTGAAGTGGAGCCACAACATGCAGCTGTCTCTCCAGGGGGCACCCGTCCAACCTGCCTTTGATGAGACTGGAACCACCAGCCAAGCCCCGCATCACTCGACGCCTTCCCTGGAATGCTAAAACAACGGCTGGCATTCCATACGCCCGCCTCCAGGAGTCATTTCCCGTCATGAACATTTCGATATTTTGGTGCTGAGAGAACACGAACAGATTTGTGAGAGACACTGATGCAATTCCCTTCATGGAAATGGACACTCTAATTGTAAGTAATTCATTTGATCAACAAGACAGGTAATTTCTGCAGTCACTATTGTAATTTGTAAATGAGTGGAAGATTACTATCTAATTTCTTTCCATACGCATAGTTGTCATGAAGAATAACGGAACAAAAGCGTGAAGCTCAAGTTAACTTCATTGTGCTCTTCGATCATGATGTCCGTATGTATGTGTAGCTCGTCTAAATATCTGGTGTACTTTTGTTTCTTTGTTCACTCGGGACTTGATGATCCTTGTGGTTCAAGGTCACATACCACCCAAGGCTTCATTAGCGCTGTTCCCATGTTGTTGTAGCATGCGTCGGAGTGTCTAGTTTTGTTTTATGTCCATTCTTGGTAAAATGATCTTTGCGGTTAAGGTTAACGACCACCCAAAGCTTCATCTGTGTGACCGGTTCACGCCTAGAATAAGTCTTTGTCTTGAGTGTTGCCGTGTAATCCCAGTGGTTCGAGTCCATTAGGAGATTATGAGAGTGCAGGGTTTGCACTGAGATAGATGGTCAGTCAGGACCCGGAGTGTTTTCTGTGTTGTGGAACTTGTGGTAATCATCAACTAAAATGGACGGCAAAATGCCGGTTTTAGTCTGATAGGCACGAGTCTCATTTTCTGTTGTGTCCTTTGTTGGCAGTATCTTAACTCGTTGAATGATCAAGCTCGCTTCAAGTCAGATGACAAATGTAGTTTTGCGCACAATGGTTTTGTCTAAGTGATTGTGAAATGTTTGTTCACCATGCTAAATTTCGCACTTGTGTTTGTACATCGAGGGCGTTATACTATAGAGCGGGAGGAGATGTAAGAAGGTAGCATGTTGTTTATTTCGCTGGAAGGGCAGAAACGATCCACATTGATATCGTCATTTAACATTTGTTGGGCATTCACTGATTCTGTACATTGAGGACGCTGTGCAAGAAAAAGCGGGGGGAGATGAAGAAGGGTGAGAAACCTTTCCCCTTTCATTTCATTCTATCATGTATCCTGCGCCTCAGATGCCCATGTTGTATATATGTTGTAAGACCAGCCGACTATGTAGCTTATGAGTCCGGGAGAGTCCATCGTTTGTTTACTGGAATTGAGATGTGATCGCGGACAGTTCCCTCCTGTCTCCTTGTGCTGCCTGTCTCGCCTCTCTGCATGATTATGTCCTATACCTACATTCTTATTGCCAAATATGATAAGTCTGCCGTATTACTGCCAGGTATGATAACTGTTGCGATGCCCACAGAGTGTGAGCTACCTCTACGTGTAATTCTTTTCTTTTGTAGAACTAGGCAATTTACACATGGTTTCGGGTCATAATACTGAGAGCAATGTGCAACTTTGGATCTTATATCGGATGCGGGTTCCCTGTCACATACAAAATTCGCAATCCCTTTTGGCAATGCCACATCTTCAGTTATACATATGTGTAGTTCAGTACGACGTGAAGCCTTACGGTCATGTCGAAGGGGAGATGATCATGTAATCGCATGATGTAATCCCGTTTCCTGAGTGTGGATAGTCCACCTCGGACTCGGATGAAATTATCCAGCGCGGACGCTGGGTTGTGAAAAGAGCCATGGCATATGTAACCAAGAGGAAATCCTTCC
>JAWQFJ010028145.1:147500-150835 GCA_034096865.1 Theodoxus fluviatilis | reverse complement strand
AATATTTACAAAACGATATCAGTACTCATACTCGGATAATACTCATTCCGAAAGTCAGTCAAGCCTGGTCCTGTACAGGTGCGAACAACAGTCATCCTCTTGTGGGCCGCATGGACAGTCTCAGAGGACCCGGGTTGCCCAACCGTGGCCGCCATCTTGGTCCGCCCCAAAGCAAGAAGAACTGTAATCAAGAGCGCATGTTTTCGGGCAGCCATGTTGGTAACTTGAAATCCGTCGAACAGCAGGAAATCTGTCGCTATCACTGCTCCTGCAGACTCAGGATGACTCCAGTCGCACCGCGATAGTCTTGTGCAGCACTGGGCGAAGACTCTCGAGTCTGCGAATGATTCCGTTCAGTGATGTACGGTATGAATTACAAAGTCAACCTTGATAAAGCTTTGCCGTTCGTGCAGAGATTCGATCTCCATTTTAAACTAGCAAAAGTCTGAGTTTTTTTCATGGGCAGCGTCACAATGTGACGTCACAAAACTGATGACGTAACGTACGCCGAAGCAAATTTGGAGAACTTGCCAGATCTTGCTAAGAACTGGCCCATGTCAACTAGTGTCAAACATTTGACTGGTTTTACATCTGCTTTCGTGACACTGACAACATGACAGGGGCAACATGACTTCCCACACAGCAATGGACAATCCAGAATACAATTGAAGACCAGAAAGTTGTGTCTTCAACAATAGATTTACAATGGCGACGACCGTGACTGGTCAAAAATGCAGTCAGTTATTTTACAATGACTCAAGTGCATCCGCGGTGTATAGCAGACAGTGCAAGAATGACAATGAACACCCCAGTTCATACACCCTGCCTCCAGCGGCAGAGTAAAAAACCACGATAAGTCCGTGTGGCAGTACAACTCACATTCCTTTGCGCGCTAACGCTAATTTAGGCGCTCCATATAATGCTATATCCACACGCCATTCTTTACAGCCGTGGGTACGAGCTGGGGCCTACGAAATAACTAGCCTAAGCAGCACCAATTCTGGGCATTGTCTGGAGTTTTGTGTTGGAAAAAGAAAAAAAGGAAAGCAGAGTGTCGGGGATGCCAGCGAGAAAGAAGACGAGTACAGGAACATAGTGACTGTGATGAGTCGTTTTGGATAGCCTGTTGAGAGTAACTGTGTGATAATGTGACGAATGGTCACTAATGTCTTCCTTGCTCATATACTGCTAACAGGACTCAGACTTTTGTTCGCATGAGATCTCTCATTAAACCTAGATCATCGTCAACATGACGCTACTCAATTCTAAGAGGACTGAGAGACAGGACGACTGTCACTGGGCACCACTGGTTAGTTTGGGTGGCCTGATCCGATTTGCCTTCGCGCGCTCACCAGGAGTGCTTCAGTTTTTGAGTCATTGAGTTGGAGCTTGTCAGGGTCATCACATCGTTTCACGATCAGAGATACAGTGTTCGCTGGTAGCAAAAAAAGATGTGGATTTGACATGGGTGGGAGGAGTTGTAGAGCTGGGTATCATCAGCAAATTCACTGTGAGAGGACTGAATGACTGTCAATTACATTGCGAGAGTGGTTGGGTGTACAGTAGAAACAGCAGAGGACCCAGAACAGAGCCCTGAGGGACTCCGTACGTTGAGAGATGTAGGATCAGAAGCAAACCGAGATCGCAAAACAGTATGTCTCTACGTTCTGAGAGATATGAATGCAGGGACAGAGAGTACTAAGTTCCGCAATGTTCGCAAAATGTTCTAAGACGGGTGGAGAAGAACGTCCATGGTATAATTTTTTGGGTTGGGGTCGAACCGCGGCACGTCAAGTCCAACAGAGGCTCAGATGAGAAGAGAAACTTTGCTGAATTGTCAGAAAGCGACGCGGAAGATCGTTTGACTACACGGGAGACATGTAAGCTGTTTTCGGTGGAATGACTGAGCACGGTACGATGTCTGCCCACACCCATTTGTCCAAGCCTCATCCCACCTGATCCCACTCGACATCCCACTCCGACGACCCATTTGGCCTTCTCTACCCGTCCCCCTCGATCTACCACCCCTCCGCTGCCCAAACACCCCTCCCCAGCCAACACACTCGTCCCCTCCACCAGCCCACACACCCTCCCTCCACACGCTCATCACACCCCTCCCCACTCACACACCAATCCCCACCCACACACCCCTCCCCACCCACACATCCCTCCCCACCCATTACCACCGCCCCACCCACATCACATCCTTCGTCCCCTATCTCCACACCACCCCTTCCCACCCACACGCACCTCTTCCCCACCCACGAGCAACCCCTCCCGCGGCGCCACTTACACCCCTCCCGCCCACGCGCTTCCTTACGCTCGCGCTCCCTTAACTGCCCACACACCCCTCCCCACCCATACACCCCTCCCCACTCACACACCCTCCCGCGCACTCCACGCTCCCGCCTACACCACCGCTCCACCAACACCCCTCCGCCCACCCTATCAGACCCCTCCCCGTCCACTACAGCCTCCGCCCTCCCCGGCCCAACAACACTCTTCCGCTCACCTCAATACACCCCTACCCGCGCCACCCCTCTCCTCCCCGCCCACGACACCGCCTCCCGACCCATGACACCTCCTAGGTCTTCGCTCATCCACACACCCGTCCCCACCCACACACCCCTCCCCGCCCACACACCCCTCCCCGCCCACCCACCCCTCCCCGCCCACACACCCCTCCCCACCCATACACCCAATCCCACCCACACACAACCCCTCCCCGCCCACACCCCCCTCCCCGCCACCACCCCTATCTTCCCAGTTTACCATTTCATTTTCCGGTATGCCATTTCTGTCGCACCCGTACCGGTCATGGAAAGGGAGCGCAGATTTCCGGTCGTTCCCCTAAGGTTATCTCCCCTACAGCAACTTCATGATAGGGGAGCGATCATATGTCCATGCACGGTGTGAGAGAAAAAGTGTGGGTGAGAGAGAGAGAGAGAGAGAGAGAGAGAGAGAGAGAGAGAGAGAGAGAGAGAGAGAGAGAGAGAGAGACAGAGACAGAGAGAGAGACAGAGACAGAGAGAGACAGACAGACAGACAGACAGATAGACAAAGCGACACACAGACAGACAGACGTATAGGCAGACAGACACACAGATAGACAGACGCACAGGCAGACAGACACACAAACAAACAGACGCACAGACAGACGGATGGACGTAGAAAGAGACAGAGGTAGATGGAGAGAGATATAGTGAACACAGAAAAACATATCTGACGCACGAGAAAGAATTATATGAGACACGCGGAGGATGGATAGATAGATAGATAGAGAGAGAGAGAGAGAGAGAGAGAGAGAGAGAGAGAGAGAGAGAGAGAGAGAGAGA
>JAWQFJ010028145.1:132500-140000 GCA_034096865.1 Theodoxus fluviatilis | reverse complement strand
ACTAGGCTGCAGTACATGGAGCCCCAGCAGAAGAAAGATCTTGGAAGAGGGAGTGACTGGGATTGCGTGCCAGTTTGGAAAGAATGTGCATGATCAGCAGCTCCCACGAGGAAAGAAGCATGTAGGAGCAGTGTAGGAATAAGATTTCTGCATTAAAGATTGCAAATTAGCCATAACTCAAAAACAGCCCAACCGGATGGTGCAAATGCACGAAAGGAACATCATTACTATTCCATTCTGGTCCATGACGTCTTGACTGGGGTTCCAGTGGCGTGCAATTGACTGCACACACGAAAAAGAATGAAATCCGAAATGACAAATAAAGGAAATGGACAAGAATAAGGTAGGACTGTTGATTAAGACTGAAGAATCCACAGAGGAAAAAACTCTAAACAACAACAAAGAAATGGCGAAGGATGAAAAGGAGTAATATTATGTTAAATGCGGACTTTCATCTATAGACAAAATAATTTCACAAAGATTAACCAACTTTAAGAGCTTTTGTCAGTTTTTTGTTCGGTGAACGTTGGGATGGATGGATGGATGGAGTTTTACCGCTTAGCAGTCTTTGTAAGCAACGCAAACTATTAAGCATAAACAGCACTATAATAGTTCCAAGTACGCACAACTCAAGTCACGATGTCCCTATGTAGTCGCCTGTTACGAATCGTGTAGGGAGACACGGTGGGTCTATTTTATTACCCCCCAACTCATAGGAGGAGAATGTCGGGAAGTCACTGTGTAAAATATTTTGAGTAACGGCTCCAAAAGATTCTTAGCAAAGTCGATCATTTTTCAGCACCTTTCATCACAGTAAAAGAACATGTTCATTAAGCAACATTACAGAGACGGAAGAGATGAGTTTTAAGGCTATGTAGTGGAGAGAAATTGACGAAATGTAGCAAAAATGTAGATTTTCATGCAATTCTCTCATTAGCATCCCGAACAATTTAGTTTTGGATTCCCAGCGTTCATTAGGCAAGCATCGAATTGGAATAACTTCAAAAAATATATTTTGTAACCTATGTGAGAAAAACTCACGTCCATTCGGTTTGAAAAATTCCCACTTTGATAGATTACTCATAGTGATAGTCCAAAACAGATTGAATAAGTGTGTTACATTTTCATTGTTCTCAGCAGTACACAGCCTTTAATTAATGCCAGCTTTGAAAGAAACAAAACATGGCCTAAAGCCAGGGGTCGCAGTTCTTTGGCTAGAGTTCTCGCCCGCTGTTGCTATGTGGCAAGCGGTGGCGGCATCCGTAACTAAGCAGATCCTTGAGATGCATCCTGGGGTCAGACGTTAACCTTCGCAGAGCCACAGTCCGAAAATTCGGACAGGGAGGGTGGACTGCCACAGTCTGAATTTTTGGTCATCGGGCTCTGGCACTGTGTGTTCAGCTCTAATTAACTCACTCTCTATTGATGGGAGCCTATTTCTATCAACCAATTTGAGCACAGCACACATCAGAGCCGGTCTGCCATGAATGCCATTGCACTGGGAGTGTGCATCTTTGAGAGTTATCATGGCATTCCGAGGGTTAACTCGTGTTGCCTCTCCCCACCCAGGAGTAAAACCGGGTACCGGTGAGGCAGTGATGCCACACCGTAGAACAAATAACCCTTGTATGCGGCCTTGCGCCAACATCGGCTTGGAACTCTCCCCAAACAATGGAGACGGTACTGGTGCCTGACTGTTTGCGTCCAATATGTAACCGTTTGGTACCAAGTGCCCGTATTTCCACACCACCCGTGAAGAGCTTAAACCTAATTCAAATGAACTTCCTGCGTCATCAACAGCTGCGCAGGAAACATGCGTGGGCGATAATGCCATTTGCATTTTTTAGTTTATTGGTTCAAATCTTTTGTTGAAAATATGTCAATGTCAATCATTGCGCCTACTTTCTTCCTTTCTTTCTTTCTTTCTTTCTTTAATTTTTTAAATTTCTTTTATTTATGTTATTTATGTTATTTATGTTATTTATGTTATTTATGTTATTTATGTTATTTATGTTATTTATGTTATTTATGTTATTTATGTTATTTATGTTATTTATGTTATTTATTTATGTTATTTATGTTATTTATCTATCTATCTATCTATTTGTCTGTCTGTCTGTCTGTCTGTCTGTCTGTCTGTCTGTCTGTCTGTCTGTCTGTCTGTCTGTCTGTCTGTCTGTCTGTCTGTCTGTCTGTCTGTCTGTCTGTCTGTCTGTCTGTCTGTCTATTTATTTATTTATTTATTTATTTATTTATTTATTTAGGTTGTAGAACCGCTGAATGTTATCTGATCAACTCCAGTAGCAATTTCCAAAGAAGATGAAAGTAGATTCGTGCGAAGGCAACATTTTACTACACGCACCGCAGGCTATTTGCTTTGGCGTGTATAATGCAATGATAGCATGGGCGTGTACAATGCAATGATAGCATGGGCGTGTATAATGCAATGATAGCATGGGCGTGTATCATGCAATGATAGCATGGGCGTGTATAATGCAATGATAGCATGGGCGTGTATAATGCAATGATAGCATGGGCGTGTATAATGCAATGATAGCATGGGCGTGTACAATGCAATGATAGCATGGGCGTGTATAATGCAATGATAGCATGGGCGTGTATAATGCAATGATAGCATGGGCGTGTATCATGCAATGATAGCATGGGCGTGTACAATGCAATGATAGCATGGGCGTGTACAATGCAATGATAGCATGGGCGTGTATAATGCAATGATAGCATGGGCGTGTACAATGCAATGATAGCATGGGCGTGTATAATGCAATGATAGCATGGGCGTGTATAATGCAATGATAGCATGGGCGTGTATAATGCAATGATAGCATGGGCGTGTATAATGCAATGATAGCATGGGCGTGTATAATGCAATGATAGCATGGGCGTGTATAATGCAATGATAGCATGGGCGTGTATAATGCAATGATAGCATGGGCGTGTACAATGCAATGATAGCATGGACGTGTACAATGCAATGATAGCATGGGCATGTATAATGCAATGATAGCATGGGCGTGTATCATGCAATGATAGCATGGGCGTGTATCATGCAATGATAGCATGGGCGTGTATCATGCAATGAAAGCATGGGCGTGTATAATGCAATGATAGCATGGGCGTGTACAATGCAATGATAGCATGGGCGTGTATAATGCAATGATAGCATGGGCGTGTACAATGCAATGATAGCATGGGCGTGTATAATGCAATGATAGCATGGGCGTGTATCATGCAATGATAGCATGGGCGTGTATAATGCAATGATAGCATGGGCGTGTACAATGCAATGATAGCATGGGCGTGTATAATGCAATGATAGCATGGGCGTGTATAATGCAATGATAGCATGGGCGTGTACAATGCAATGATAGCATGGGCGTGTATAATGCAATGATAGCATGGGCGTGTATCATGCAATGATAGCATGGGCGTGTATAATGCAATGATACCATGGGCGTGTACAATGCAATGATAGCATGGGCGTGTACAATGCAATGATAGCATGGGCGTGTATAATGCAATGATAGCATGGGCGTGTATAATGCAATGATAGCATGGGCGTGTACAATGCAATGATAGCATGGGCGTGTATAATGCAATGATAGCATGGGCGTGTATAATGCAATGATAGCATGGGCGTGTATAATGCAATGATAGCATGGGCGTGTATAACGCAATGATAGCATGGGCATGTATAATGCAATGATAGCATGGGCGTGTACAATGCAATGATAGCATGGGCGTGTATAATGCAATGATAGCATGGGCGTGTATAATGCAATGATAGCATGGGCGTGTACAATGCAATGATAGCATGGGCGTGTATAATGCAATGATAGCATGGGCGTGTATAATGCAATGGTAGCATGGGCGTGTATAATGCAATGATAGCATGGGCGTGTACAATGCAATGATAGCATGGGCGTGTACAATGCAATGTTAGCATGGGCGTGTACAATGCAATGATAGCATGGGCGTGTATAATGCAATGATAGCATGGGCGTGTATAATGCAATGATAGCATGGGTGTGTATAATGCAATGATAGCATGGGCGTGTATAATGCAATAATAGCATGGGCGTGTACAATGCAATGATAGCATGGGCGTGTATAATGCAATGATAGTATGGGCGTGTATAATGCAATGATAGCATGAGCGTGTATAATGCAATGATAGCATGGGCGTGTATAATGCAATGATAGCATGGGCGTGTATAATGCAATGATAGCATGGGCGTGTATAATGCAATGATAGCATGGGCGTGTATCATGCAATGATAGCATGGGTGTGTATAATGCAATGATAGCATGGGCGTGTACAATGCAATGATAGCATGGGCGTGTATATTGCAATGATAGCATGGGCGTGTACAATGCAATGATAGCATGGGCGTGTATAATGCAATGATAGCATGGGCGTGTACAATGCAATGATAGCATGGGCGTGTATAATGCAATGATAGCATGGGCGTGTACAATGCAATGATAGCTTGGGCGTGTATAATGCAATGATAGCATGGGCGTGTATAATGCAATGATAGCATGGGCGTGTACAATGCAATGATAGCATGGGCGTGTATAATGCAATGATAGCATGGGCGTGTATAATGCAATGATAGCATGGGCGTGTATAATGCAATGATAGCATGGGCGTGTATACTGCAATGATAGCATGGGCGTGTATCATGCAATGATAGCATGGGCGTGTATAATGCAATGATAGCATGGGCGTGTATAATGCAATGATAGCATGGGCGTGTATAATGCAATGATAGCATGGGCGTGTATAATGCAATGATAGCATGGGCGTGTACAATGCAATGATAGCATGGGCGTGTATAATGCAATGATAGCATGGGCGTGTATAATGCAATGATAGCATGGGCGTGTACAATGCAATGATAGCATGGGCGTGTACAATGCAATGATAGCATGGGCGTGTATAATGCAATGATAGCATGGGCGTGTATAATGCAATGATAGCATGGGCGTGTATAATGCAATGATAGCATGGGCGTGTATAATGCAATGATAGCATGGGCGTGTACAATGCAATGATAGCATGGGCGTGTATAATGCAATGATAGCATGGGCGTGTATAATGCAATGATAGCATGGGCGTTAAAGGCGATGTTGCCGAGAATTCGCCGCTTTGTGATCAACGCTTCAGTTGAGGAAGCGATGGGCGGACTCGTTCATGTGGAAGGTTCTCAGCCTGAACACATGGCTTGGAACAAACGCGATTGGACAGACGGTCCCACGCACGATATGTGTAGGCAAGCAGCAAAGACGCGCGCCGTTCTACAGTAACGGAAGCAAGAATATGAGACGGAATCACTCGAACTGACAAACAACATTTGGCAGCGAGGAAGAACACAGAAAATTACAAGACGCCTACAGTGGAGCGAAACGCGGTTAAGCTGGTTAGCATTTATTTCTGAACAAAAATGCATTTCCCCTAGCTCTTATTCTAATGAGACGAAAACATCAACATTTATTTCATTTCAGCGCGAGCCAGGAAAGAAAGCGGCTTTGACAAATTTGAAACAGTTGTCAACTTGGTGGTCTTCGTCGTCATGAACGCGCAACTGCAGAAAACGAATTTCGATTGGCACGCTTTTGATAGTTGTAGCACAAACATTCCTTTCTATGGATCATGTCAAGTCGAAATACATAGTTACAAACACGATTGCAACGATTTCAGTTTCAAACAGAAACGACGAAAACTGAAAATGAAACGGGTTTGCGTGACTTTGTCATGTATGCTGAACACTGATATTTAAAAAGAATTGCTTGGTGTTGTGGCGAGAGCCTTTTTTCCCCTACTATACTCAGATGACTCATCAAGGAGTGGAGATGACGAGGCTATTGACTACCTTGGACTCGAGTACAACGTACGGCTGGGGCAGTTCGATGCGAGAGCCCCTGGCTATTGTGCTTTCAGGGCCTGCTCCAGTAGCTCAGCCGTAGGGGTTCCTCAAGCAGTCAAGAGGCCAACCAGAAGCATCAGAACAAAGTCAGATAATTCACATCCAAAAATGCGTTCAACAACAACAACAACAACGATGATGATGATGATGATGATGATGATGATGATGATGATGATGATGATGATGATGATGATGATGATGATGATGATGATGATGGTGATTTTGATGATGATGATGATGATGATGATGATGATGATGACGACGACGACGACGAAGACGACGACGACGACGAGGATAACGATACTCCTACTACTACTCTTACTACTACTACTACTGATACTAATACTACTACTGATAATGAAAATGATAATGATAAGAACAACAATAATAATAATGATAATAATAATAATAATGACGACGACGACGATGACGACGACGGCGGCGACGACGGCGACGACGACGACGACGATGATGATAAAAGTAACAACAACAATAACAATCATAATAAAGCCCAGGCAGCTAGAGAACGTCGCCACCGAGCTGAGTCCATCCCTGCGACAACAGCAGACTTCCAGTGTCCTGTCTGTTCGCGACTCTGCAAATCCCAACTTGGACTACAGAGCCATTCCCGTGTGCACAGATGCCTGCGCAGATAGTCTTCCTCGAGGTCGAGGGACCACCATGAACATGAGGAGTCTTTTATGAATTGCGTATAAACACGCGGTGGGTCTATTCTTACCTCCAAAACCCACAGGGGGTCCGGAAACTGATGGCAAGAGAAAACAGGTTTTGGTTTGCATAGCAACCGATTACCAATACCCGGCTCTCAAACTGATTTGCACTCTACTCCCTAGTCACAGGGCCACTTGATAATCATTCACTGGCACCTGGCAACAAGCACAGTTGCAGGCAGCCATGACGCACACAGTCACAGCAGTAGTATATCCTCTCCTAGGGCAATGTTCCAGCGCAATGCTGGCTCACAGCCATATATATTGTTATAAGGATCAATCGCACTACTACAGTTACGCTCACTGCAGCTACTGGCATCGTGGCAATAGGCTTGTTCAGGAGGGGCAGCGCTGCGAAGCGCTGCACAGCGCTGCACGTGTTTCACTCCTGAACAGCAATTTTGGGGCGTGATTCACTCAGCGCTGTGCAGCGCTGTGCATCACAGATCCGAGGTGATTCACACGATTTTCAAAATGGCGTCTTCGATCCCGCACTGGCCGTCGATGCGTAAATTAACCCTCAGAAATATCCTTTTGGGACTGGAATGGGCTTTATTTGCTCCAAGCGCTCTGTATGCGCGAGTAATGGCAAGTAAGGATGACACAGTAGTGGACTTTATTCATGCAGAATACATTTAAACGTGCAAAAACGATGCCTATGGCAAAGAATACACTTTCTTAGCGTCTAGCAACACAACATGGGGCGCAGAAGATTTACCTCCCCTTTAACAAGTGAAGCGCTGCACTAAAGCTGTAGGTGTTCAGGAGAGACAAAGAACGCTCAATTGCCAACATGAAGCGCTCATGCAGCGCTTTGTACT
>JAWQFJ010028145.1:112500-130000 GCA_034096865.1 Theodoxus fluviatilis | reverse complement strand
GGCTGCGTGCTGTCACCCTCGCTCTTCACGCTGTACACCGCCGACTGTCGCCTCAGGGATCTCATGAACCTGCTGCTGAAGTTCGCAGATGACACATCCCTGTCAGGTCTCATCCTGAAGAAGGACGAATCGGCGTACAGAAATGCCGTGGAGGAACTGGTGAAGTGGTGCGACGACAACTTCCTGGAGCTAAACGTGACCAAGACCAAGGAGCTCATCATAGACTTTCGACGAGACAACAAGACCACGGTCGATCCCATCGTCATCAAGGGCGAACCAGTCGAGATGGTTGATACATACAAATACCTGGGCACCATCATCGATAACCAGCTCGATTGGTCACCGAACGTGGACGCCGTGTGCAAGCGGGCGAACCAGAGGCTTTTCTTCTTGAGAAAGCTGCGGCAGTTTCGCGTCAACTCTGAGATTCTCCACCTCTTCTACCAGGCGACGATTGAGAGCGTCGTCTCCTTCAACCAGCTGTGTTACCACAGCAGTGTCAGGAAGGGCGACATGGAGAGGCTGGAGAAGGTCGTGGATGAAGCCGGCGCCATCACTGGCTCCGACCTCCAGCCTCTCAGTGATCGCTACCCCAGTGTGGCCATGAGGAAGATGGGCAAGATTCGATCTGACGACCGCCACCCTCTGCACCAGGCATTCGCGTCATGCGAACCCACTCGTGAATCCTCACGTCGCCTGAGGTGCTGGCCTGCCAGAACAAACCGCATGAGGGATTCGTTCCTCCCGACAGCCATCCGTCTCTTCAACGAGTCTCGGTGAATGGGTAGTATGCATGAAGATTGTTGTGAGACTTGACGTGAATGTGGGACCAGGAGTGACGCGAACTGTGACTGAAGAGTGGGTGATGTGAACTGTGACTGTGAGGATGAGTGATGAGAGTTGTGACTATGTGACCAGGATTGATGTGACATATGACGGAGAGATTGGAGTAAAGTGAACTGGGACTACGAGGACTTGTAGTGCTGTGAACTGTGACAGAAAGGACTATGAATGGTGTGAACTATGTCTGTAACAACAAGGAGTAACATGTGAGAGTGTGTGTGTGTGTGTGGGGGGGGGGGGGTGCATGCGTTATGCGTTGATGATCGTGTATGTGTTATGTGTGCTGTGCGAGTGTGGTTGTTGATGTGCATGCAGGATGATGAACATGATGGGGGGGGGGGGGGGGTGTTCTTGTACATGTGTTATGGATGAAGATCGGGTATGTGTTATTGCGTGACGATGATTGTTTGATGTGCATGCTTGTGTCTTTGTTCCTTCTGTGATTACTTGTTTGGTGTAAAATGTTTCTCTATTATATTGAATTGCCTCTGATGGACTCCATAACTTGAATGATATGATTGAGTTAATTAATGTTGAACTGTTTTTGTTTTTGTATGTATGTATTATGTTTTTGCCACCGACAAAACGAATTTCCTTGTGATCAATGAGGACAATAAAGTATCTTGTATCTTGTATCTTGTATCTTGTATGAAAGTGTTGCGAGATAGTGAATGGCTTGTTTGGGGACAAATGAAGAGATCAGTAAGATACTTCGGTGCTCGTCAATGAGCAATTTTTGTGATATGCATTTATTGAAGACGAGGTGTTTTTGGAAGGGTAGTAAGCCAAAAATGTTTTATCTTTTCATCCGTATTGAGATGGAAATGATAAGCCTGGCAGCTCGTCTGTACAATGATTTAATATTGTTCAAGTGCACTGCCATAGAGCCATCCCATACAACAGATGCAATATTAATATGGGAATTTATGTGTGCGTAAAAAAACATTGCGCATGCATCGGTGGTGACAAAATGCCTCAGTTTGGAGAGCAGGAAAATGTTCTTAGCAATAGGTTTGCATAAGGAATTGACATGTTGTTCCCAAGTTAGTTGTTCATCAACAATTATGCCTAGCACTCTGTGATCAGAAACTTGCTCAATGATTTCATTTTCTAGCAAAAGGTTGATGGTTAGGGGTTGTCGTTGACGTTTTTTTCTTGTAGTTAGGATCATGCACTTGGTGTTTGATGGGTTTATGACCATTCTATTGATGAACACCATGTTTGTAAATCATCAAGGGTAACGTTCAGGATGCATTGGATGGAATTTATGCTTCTGTCGCTTACGCTGATAATGGTGTCATCTGCAAACATAGTGCATTTGATACTTTCATTTGATATACTCAATGGTAGATCTTTGATATACAAGCTGAAGAGCAATGGACCTAAAATTGAGCCTTGTGGAACCCTTGACTTTACGAATCGTCTCGAGGAATACGAACCGTTGATATAGACACATTGGCTCCTATGCGTAATGTATGATCGGAAGGAGGAGACTGATGTTGGATTTTTCAAGTACATCGAGAGTTTATCAAGGAGAATTTCGTAGTCAACTAGGTCAAATGCCTTTTTCAGGTCCAAGAAAATGGTACCAGAGAGTTCGCGGTTGTTTATGGCTAATAGCCAGTCATTCACCAGGAAGGATAAAGCAGTTTGGCAGGAGTGATGGGAGCGAAAGCCGGATTGCAATTGATATAATAAGTCAACTTGGTCAAGATACGAGAAAATATTTTTGTGAACGTGTCTTTCTAGTGGTTTGGAGATAAGAGGCAAACTTGAGATGGGACGGTAATCATCAGGTACTGAAGCAGTCTTAGATTTAGGCAGTGGAATGACCTTGGCCTACTGAAGTCGAGACGGGAAGATACTGTTTCTTATACAAAAGTTATAAATGTGTGTCAATGAAGGCAGTATGGTGAGGAGCGAAATTTTTAGTACATGAGAACTGATGCCATCAAGGTCCGTGGATCGTTTGCTTGAAAGTTGAAAGATGTATTGCATCACCTCATGTGAGGTGACAGTAGGAATTTGTAATGCAGCATCATGAGAAAGTCTTTCACTACAAAAATCCTCAATACGTAGAACAATATCCCTTGATAGACCGAGAATGTGTTTGGTCGATTTTGCATGGATTTTGTCAGATATTGTCGTGAAGTGTTCGTTGAATTGTTCGGCATTAACAAATGGAGGTATGTTGCAGACTGTTTTGGAAGTTCGTATGAAGGTATTAATTCCGCGCCATAACATTGATGTGTCATTGCCGTTTTCAATTAGCCTTTGCAAATAAGTTGTTTTTGCATTTCGAACCAGTCTTGACACGGTTTCTTTGCTTCTTGTAAGCCGGGATATCTTTTTAAAAAAGTCTATTTCTCATTTTCATAGCCTGCATGATTTCGTTGGTAAGCCAAGGTGGGAGTTTTAAATGCTTGACTCTCTTCCGTTTCATAGGAGCATGTCTTTCTACAGTTTGGAGATATAGGTCATACCAGAAATGAGAGGCCATGTCAGGGTCAGAATAGTTGAGGACATCATGAAATGGCATTTGCTTTAAATTGTCAAGGAATGAATCGGCATCAAAATGTTTAAAGGATCGATAGTGAATAGTAGTGTGCGTTTTCTTTGGACTTCTTTTGACTTTAGAGAAGAGGGAGCATAGTGTGGGAAAGTGATCACTTATCCCTAATTTAGGTACCTGCATACTTGTCAAGAGGTTTTCAGTGTTTGTGTATATATGGTCTATGAGAGTGGATGTGTCATGGGTCACTCATGTTGCTATGTCGCCCACTTGTTTGAGTCCGAATAACGAGATGGTAGATTTCCATGTATGCTGGGGTTTGAACAAAACGATGTTAAAATCTCCCATTAAGATTATTTTTTGTTGGATTGGGTTACTGTGTCCATCATTGCATTGAAAGCTTCACACCATGTGGAGGTGGAAGCAGGGTTTCTGTAGAGATAGCCGATAAGGATTGAAGATTTTTTGGGAGGCTTCATTTCTAGCCATAAACACTCTGTGAAGATTCAAGATTCGTACGGTGAGAAATATTCCCATGAATGGAATGGTGAATGTATACTGCTATACCAGTTTGGCCTTCGCTTTTAGCGTCTTTTCGGATGATGTTATAGCCATTAATTTCTACTGCTGTGTCAGGGATGTAGGGTTTGAATCTTGTTTCTGATAGACCAAAAACATAGCAATCATATTGGTGTAAAAGAGCACATATGTCTGTGACTTTGTTCGGAAGATGATACACGTTTAGGTGGCCTAGTGATATACCAGACTGCATTATGAAAGGCAGGAAAAATACAACAAACGTAAAGAAAATAATCACGTCAATGAATGCGAGTAAATATATAGATATAAACAGATAGTCTATATATACAAATACAAAAGGGCAAATAGACACAGTAATGAATACAAATACAAACAGTATTAATAATAATAATGCAATGTCAATATATGTATATAATAAGACAATAAAGTTTTGCAAATATCAAACCCGATATCAACAATTCAGTATAAATGATCCTATAAAATTGTATACAAGGATCATTTACAATGACCATTCGAAGATTATCTCAACCTCCAAGTCGCATGAAGACAATGGAGCTGGTCAGTCAAGGAGACGGAAGAAACCTCTCGGTTTGGGGACGTGTGGACGAAAATGTGACATTACGACGTCATATATGTTGAATGAGTGTTGGGATGCCTCCAGTTTATAGGAGACAATGGTAAAATTGATCTGATGAAAAATGTGGTAATGCAAATTCATAGGGTTAAAGGAAAACATTGTTTCCAAAAGGTGCCATTTCAGGTGGGAACATTGGATAAGGAATGTTACCATGATGAGCCTTAGTGAAGGTTTGAGGAGAAGCATGGTGGTCTGTGAAGGTTCTATTTTCTTGAGTCTGGTGCAGATGCAGAGATCTGGGGGAAGGCTGATGTGCAGATCTGGGGGGAGGCTGATGTGCAGATCTGGGGGGAGGCTGATGTGCAGATCTGGGGGGAGGCTGATGTGCAGATCTGGGGGGAGGCTGGTGTGCAGATCTGGGGGGAGGCTGGTGTGCAGATCTGGAGGGAAGCTGATGTACAGATCTGGGGGGAGGCGGATGTACAGATCTGGGGGGAGGAGGGTGTGCAGATTTGAGGAACAGTGAATTTCCGTGTGAAACTTCCCTTGTGGGAAGGACATTTGCTCTATCTTGAGGAGTGGTGTGTACATGTCTGTGGTTTACTGGATTCTGGTTTGTCATGAATGTTGTATTGAGAGGAAGTGCATGGAGTGAAGGGTTTTCTGATGGTGGGTGCGATTTTGGTGTTGGAAGAAGGGTCCGTCTGCGCTGTTGCGTTGTGTGCGTTTGAACTGGTGGGAAGGATGGTGTTGGCAGGAGATCTGAGATTTTTTGAGTGGTATGTACTCGTGCTTCAGGTTTTGGTGGTTTTGTTGTTGGAGAGGAGAGTTGTAGAAATGTTTTAATGACTTTGGCAAGCCTGATATTGCTGTCAGTAGTAAGTTGTTTGCCGTTAGTTGTGTAGCTTGTGTTGTTGCTGGAGCAAATGGTGACATAGTGCACATTTTGCCTTTTCTTTGCCACGTGCTCCATGGCTGCGTTGCATCTGTTAAAGTGGTCAGCAAAACGCTTGTAAAATGGCAGGGCAATGAAGCGGATTTTCGCTTCGGGAAAGATGTTTGATGCCACTGAGGTGAGTGTTTCATATTCCTTTTGAGTCTGGGTTGCATTGTGAGTTTCGTTTCCGCTGAGAGGGCGAGCGAGCGAGCGCGCGCGCGAGAGAGAGAGAGAGAGAGAAAGAGAGAGATAGAGGGAGAGAGAGAGAGAAAGAGAGAGCTATTGCTGCAAGTTATAGGAGAGTGACATCAAATCGCTATTTAATTTTTAAACGTTATTTTGACGCTTACTTAAAATTATCTTGAAAACAGGAGGCCGGTGTTGGACTCGTAGGCGAGTAGAAAAGAAGTAATGGAGACCTTTGTCCAACTACAAAAATTACGTTTTATTCCAGAGCTTTCGGGGCCAAGTAGGCTCCTTCGTCAGTGAAAGGCTATGTGAACCTAATTAAAATTATCTTCACAACCTGACAGTTACAAAACATCTGAAAAAGCAAGTAAAACCTTTCAGTCATATGCAACTCTTGAGACATTCAAGTTCCGCCGTAGAAATTCCTGTCGTTGTGGCAGTCCTTACCACATCTTAAATGTGGATTCCATTGGTAAAGTGTTTCTAACGTTGTGGCCTTATATGGCCTACAAGGCTGATAGGCCCTTAAACTCCACCCATCCATCCATCCATTGGTAAGATACCTCTGTACACGATCTGTTTCCAATGAACAAGTTATTCATAGGGCTTGTTGCAACAATAGCCTGAACAAGCAACCTTTGCCAATGTTTACATTGTGATCCAGCCTTCTTCCATCCATCCATCCATCCATTCATAAATGCACGTATGCATCCATCCATCCATCCAGCGATGCATCCACGCATGCATGCATCCATTTATCAATTCACGCATCCAACCAAGCACCCATCCACGCATCCTTCCATCCATCCATCCATCCATTCGTGCATTCATCCTTCAATCCACCCATGCATGCACACATAAACACATCAATTCATCCATTCATGCACATCCATCCATCCATCCATTCACGAATTTGCACGTCCATTCATCTCATCTGTTCATGCATATCCTTCCATCCATCCATCCATCCATCCATCCATCCATTCATCCACCCATCTATCCATCCAACCATCCATCCATCCATCCACCCACCCATCCATCCACCTGTCCATCTATCCATCATCCATCCATCCTCTAAAACCCAACCTAGGATTGCACCAATGAGGTGCACACTGCTCCGATATGAAAGTCTTCCTGTGTCTGCATGTATTTCTTCCTTCCACCAAGAGTTCACCCCTCTCAACGTGCACTCTCTGGACAGCCGAGGAAAGTCCAGGCGCCCGCGGAGCTGCACTCTGCTGCAATCGAGGGCTTCCGGCCCCGGACACCCCTCGCTCACTGACAGGCCGCCCTCCCGGATTGGAAGCATCTCCATTTTTCTTCAAACCCAGTCAAATTTCAAAGGCTTCCTCGCCATATATCCGATCAAGGCGCTCCATGCAAAACGATGGCGTGGACTGGACTTATAGCCAGGGCCTGACAAGCAGAGCGGTGGGCAGCATTTGGCTGATGGGAGATAGGGCGAGCCGGAACACGTTGCTGGACCAACAGGAGCGAAGGGACGTGGCTGCCACGTGATGGTCTGGATGGATTTCATCACGGTTATTGGTGCCCGTCACGTGGAAGCTCTGTGACAAAAAAAGACAACTTCCTAGGACTGAGATCTTCACTTAAGGTTTCAGCGCCCCCCCCCCCCCCCCCCTCCACCCCCTCCAAGCCTGAGTTGATGGGAGTGCGCGCGAACAAGGTTGACATCCAACAGAGCCCGACTCCGCTCCTCTCGTTTGAAGGTCAACGGGAACTCCCCTCTCAGTCCAATGGATATGTCCAGAACTACGTTTATGAAGGGTCACGACCAGCCACACTAGCCAGGAGAGGATGGGGGTGGGTGGGGTGGAGAGAATGGGAGAGGGAAGCAGGGTTGTAATATGATGGGCTAGATGAAGACGTTTTAAAAGTTAGCATCCGGAGTGAACACAAAAAAGTAAAAACCGCATGGTATATACTTTTTTATACGGTTATCAAGCTAAAAGCATGCAGCTGAAGGGTATCTACACTGAGACAACGACGCTGAAAATGACGCAAGGTGGGCTACGCTGCAACTTTATTTATTGCTGCTAGTGCCCAAACCTGTTATGCAGGCATTGCAGTTGAGCAAAGGTGTTGTCAGCGGAGCCAAAAACGTTGCAAATTCACGAGAATTTTACAAAGTTTAGTCGAGTTTTGCTGAAGAAGCAATGTCGCTGCAGATTTCTGGCATATTGCACGTGCAAGCCATGTCCCTAGTGACCACTGTTCAGCAAAAGTTACAAACCAACGGGTATTTAAGGGCCGCAACCAGGGCTCTCAATAATCATGCCTCCAAGACAGAGACTATCAACACTTGAACGTGGACGAGCGCTGGGGTGGCTTCAGGATGGAACTCCCGGCCGAGAAGTCGCCAGACGGCTTGGAGTGAGCCACTCTGTCATCCAACGCCTGCACGAACGCTTTCAGGCCACCGGAAGTGCTGATGAACGGCCCCGCTCCGGACGCCCACGAGCAACGAGCCGGCGCCAAGACCGAACAATCCGAAAAACTGTTGGCGCTGCGTGACCGAACACTCACTGCCAGGACCCTGAGAGTCACCCTGAGGACGGCCACCAACGTTACCATCTCCCAGGACACCGTCGAGCGACGCCTGCACGAGGTGGACCTCCACTCCCTGCCATCCGAACACCGCTGACACCACGACATCGCCGAGCTCAGATGGCGTTCTGCCGCAACCACCAGCGCTGGAACAGGCAGCAGTGGGGCACATTCCTGTTTACCGACGAATCTCGGTTTACCGTGTCGAACAGTGATGCTCGGAGGCGCGTGTGGCGACGTGTAGGCGAGCGATTCATCAATGCTTGCGTCCAAGAGCACAACCGTTATGGAGGGGGATCTGTGATGGTGTGGGGAGGCTGTTATCTCCATGGGAGGACTCCTCTGTACCTCATCCGAGGCAACCTGACCGGCATCAGGTACAGAGATGAGATTGTCAGGCCGATCATCGTCCCCACTCTGCGGGCCATGGGACGTGGCTGCTGTCTATAGGACGACCACGCCACCCCTTACAGTGCTGTGGTGGTGAGGGACTTTCTGTAGCGTCAGCAGGTTGTCCGCATGGACTGGCCAGCACGATCCTCAGACCTGGCTCCCATTGAAAACTTGTGGGACATTCTGGGACGCCGCGTAGTGGACAATCACCCCCATCCCGCAGATGCTGCTCAGCTCTTCCAGTTCCTGCAGCAGGAGTAACTCGCCATCCCACAACATATGCTGCAGAACCTTGTCCGCTCGATGAGGCAACGGGTGATGGATTGTTTGGCAGCAAATGGTGGCCACACCCGTTATTGAACATGGACAAACTGACTGGACTTTCCTTGCAACTTTCAGAAAGGAGGGTGGGGTGCTTCTGACGGATGTAAAGCTAATGAGTTTTGACTTGTCAATGAATTTTTGGCATAAATCAATTGCTTAAATGTTGAATTAAATCATTCTTTGAATTGCAGTTTTTTGGGGGTTTCCTTTTGAGAGAGAAATGTTTATGTGGCCATTAACTTTTGTGGACCAGTGTATTTGAGCCGATATAGTACCGATGCCCCCAGTAATCTCTTTGACTACTTGGGGCCGCCCCTGATTGAGCTACTGGAGAAGATCTCAATGGCCCAACAGCCAGAGGATCCATCTAAGGAAGGAACATCGAACGGTTCAGGCCTTATATCATTCTCACTTGTATTCATGGCACACAGGCAACAGACTTGTACACAATGTAAGTGTTGTAAATCAATGATCTCACCAAGGAGAAATTTGGCCTGGCATACCAGAACTTCCTGCATAATGGCAATACACACATACAAACACACACACACACACACACACATACACCCACATACACACTCATACACGCACATACACACAAATACATACACATACACACACATACATACACGCACACACATACACACGCACATACACACACACTCACACACACCATTATTAACACTGTTTCATATGTAACTGCAAACTGCTTTTCCCCCTACTGTTGTTGTTGTTGTTGATGATGATGATGACGATGATGATGATGATGATGATGATGATATTATTATAATGACGACGGTAATGATGATGGTTATGATGAAGACGATGATGGTGATGGTGGTGGTGATGCTGATGGTGCTGCTGCTGCTGATGATGATAATGATTTACTGGGCATTTGATCCACTGAGAATTATTGCTATGCTTCACTTCCTACGAGGATGGCGGCTGTGAAGGTCACGTAACCCCACATTCCTCTCTTCATTTTTATCAGGATCACTTGCTTCGAGCCAATGCATTATCTGATATTCTCCCAAGTTTGGACGCTTATGACAATGGTCGTTTACATGACGGTCCGTATCCTGCATTTGTATCCCTTGTCTTCGATTTGTATGTTTATTTTAATTGACCGAAACCATTTCCCTAAAGGCAGTTTAAAACAAACTTCTTAAACGGGAGGTTGAGGAATTTGTCTCCTAATGGTCGTAAAACTTTTCGTATCCATCCCCTGAAGATGTTCGGTCTGTATTTGAAATCCCTCTGAATAGATTTGAATGTCAAGGACTGTCAAAGAATTAACAGATCTCCGCCAAAAAATAAATGTTCGCTACTTAAGCGTATCTTTTAAGGGGCAACCGTTCTTCATCAGCACGTCTCGTTCAAATGAAATCAGTTTACAAGACCACTGGACTGACTCTATAGTCATGTGATCAAACGATGGTTGAAAACGGATTGTTAGCCCTCGGCGGTCAAAACCTTCCTCAGTGGACTGAAATCACTTTCCGAACAACAGTTTGGAAAGTTCAGAACGCACCTCTTGAAAAGCCAGACGGCAGATTCTGGATTGGCACTTATGCGTCTGCTACAGTTTCGAGTGATGGATGCAGAAGGTCCGGGAAGGCGCAGCCTGGCAGACGTCTTCTCTTTCACTGTCGGTTGTTCCTGGAGAAGAGCACTGTAATGAGCAGTCTTGACCTTTGCCTGGGTTGCGGAGGGTTTCTCCCAGGAGGAGTCCCCTACTGGTCTTTCCTGTGATTGATCAGGGTTAGGTCTCTTCAGAGTCTGTGGAGATCCAGTGGGAGGATGTTTGGTCCGGCGGGAGATCCTGGTGAAAATTACTTCCATTCATTGCAATCACAGCAGTCTCCAGACTGATCGTCCATCGACCTTGCAGCAGTCTTCCAGTGGGAATTAGTCACGTTTTGTAGCCCAAGCGGGCACCAAATTGCTCTCTGCCTTGTCCGTGGAAGCTCCAGCTTCACTGCAAGGGTTCTGGGTGATCTCAGGTCAAAGACTTCTTTTCATTTACAGTTCATATGGTGCTTTAGAAGTTAAAGGCGAAAACTGGGAGAAAGAGAGAGGGAGAACCGTAAGGAGTTCTTCTTACAAAGTTACATGAATTCAACATCGAAAGCTTTGGGTCTTTTTAAAAAGCGGTCTTGACTGAATTTTTGTCTCTTCAATGAGGACGAGATGGGAGTGGATCCCGAATTCTCTGGCAAGGCGGGAAACAGACGAAAAGTTTTGGCAGTTTGGCTATCGACTATCGACGGCGTCCATTGAGGGAATTATGTCACAGCTCTATGAGGGGAGCCCAATTCGCCTTGGGGTTACGAAGCTAACCTCATTTTCTTGCACTCGCCTCCGCACGACAGAAGTCGGGCTGTCAATGAGAGTTTCACTTCTGCTCATGTGTTTGGAGAGTGATTGTCACTCCTAAGTGGCAGTGTCAGTCTCTCTCTCTCTCTCTCTCTCTCTCGCTCTCTCTCTCTCTCTCTCTATCTATCTATCTATCTATCTATCTATCTATCTATCTATCTATCTATCTATCTATCTATCTATCTATCTATCTATCTATCTATCTATCTATCTATCTATCTATCTATCTATCTATCTATCTATCTATCTATCTATCTATCTATCTATCTATCTATCTATCTATCTATCTATCTATCTATCTATCTATCTATCTATCTATCTATCTATCTATCTATCTATCTATCTATCTATCTATCTATCTATCTATCTATCTATCTATCTATCTATCTATCTATCTATCTATCTATCTACCTATCTATCTATCTATCTATCTATCTATCTATCTATCTATCTATCTCTCTCTCCTCTCTCTCTCTCTTTCTCTCTCTCTCTCTTTCTCTCTCTCTCTCTCTCCACTCTCTCTCTCTTTCTTTCTCTCTCTCTCTCTCTCTCTCTCTTTCCTCTCTCTCTGTCACTCTCTCTTTCTTTCTCTTTCTCTTTCTTTCTGTCTCTCTCTCTCTGTATATCTCTCTCTGTATCTCTCTCTCTCTCAGGTTCAATCATTTGCTGGGAAAAGGTTTCTGAAATTAGACCGCACAACACCTAACTACACGAGATATGGGGATTGTGGACTGTTTACTTATACATGGAAAGTTGCGTAAGGGCACTGAAATACTAGTTTAAACCAGGCACGATGAACACTAAAGGCTGCGCAAACAAGCTTACTTAATGCCTGTTACTCCCACATTGCGGATGACAGAATCTGGTCTGCCGCAAATTAGGCACTGTTTATATAGACTCCATTTCGTTTTTGAATGGCTGAATGGCGGTGCGGGAAACTAAAGCACTTTTATGTGTGCCTTAAAGCAGAGACTTAGATATTGTTCTCCAAGGATACCCTTGCATATTAAGGTTCGTTCGCACATTCGTTATTCTCTCTCTCTCTCTCTCTCTCTCTCATTCCCTGTGGCTCCTTTTCATCGAGTCCGAGGTAAACCGAAGACGAAGAGGGCGTTACTGTTGCAGAAAACACATGACACATACCGCAGACAGTGGAATCCTCCGGGCAAGAGACGAGTTGGTCGCCCCAAGACCACCTGGAGGCGATCCTGCGAGGAAGAGATGAAGAACTGCAACCTGTCATGGGGAGAGCTGAAAAAGGTTGCCCAGAACCGAGTACGCTGGAGGACTGTTGCTGAGGCCCTATGCTCACAAGGAACTCAAGGTAATAAGTAAGTAAGTAAATCAATACCGCAGACACGTGCGTGCCGCTCTACTTAAGACGATTGTAGGCAGCTGCAGCAAGCACCGAGGACAAACAAAGCATTACATCTCATCTGGAGATCTAGGATATTAGCCATCCAGCGTGCTGATGGTCAGTCTGCACGACACTAAGCAGCGTCCGAGTGGTCAAGCTGAGCTTCATTTGGCTGTTGGACACGCACTACATCAGACTCAACTGGGATTTAGGAATCCTGGCTCCATATGTACAAAGTGTACATGTATGGACTCCTAGACGCATGCCTTATCAGAGCATTGTGCTTGTGCAGCAAGTGTGGAAGGCTCAGACTGAGGATAAGAAGCTTAGGGCAGAAACCGTGGGTGGTGTTAGCTGCGAAATGAAAGACAGAATGAACGAATGAATGCATGAGTGCATGAACGATGAATTGGGCCGTATGGTTCATCAGATTTTGTAGGCTATGAAAGGTCATTGATCACGGAAATCACTAGAGCTGGTTAGAGACAGAGCAAGTCAAGTCTCGATTTCTCTATTCATTCGCCTTTAACGAATCACGTAGGGAAATGCGGTGGGTCTATTCTTACCCCCAACCCCCGGGGCAAGAATGGCCAACTGCCCCAGCAAGAATGAATGTTACCAGATACCTTTCTTGCCACAGGCTGTCTCCCTTCTTATTGTTGAAACTGTTTTTCTGGCTAAATGACGTATCATGTGTTTAGTTTTGATTTATACGTATACGTGCAGATTGTTCAGGTACTCCTTTCATCCCTCATCTTTCATTTACCTTACTACTTACTGTATCCAGTACTCTGAAAGATGTGTTACTCTTATTGTGGATCCCCTATGTATTGAGGGTAAGAAAAGACCCACCGAGTCTCCATGTGCTCTTTACAAAATACAAATTACAAGGGGTATCAAGACTTGCCTTGCTTCTACTTTGACCAGCCAAAAAAGGAAAGTTAAAAAGATTTCGTCAAGAACAACCTGCGTACTGTGCCATCAACCAGTCTAGTAGCACGTTTGTAGCAATTTAGTAGCAGTTTAGTAGCAGTCTAGTAGCAGCGCATGAGTGAATTATTCCTCCTCGGGGACAGACGCTGGAGGCATCCAGTGCAGCTGTGAAAGCTGGGGACTGAGCTCACAGAGGTCCGTGCCTGGCTGCTTGATTTCCATTTGTGTGCTAATGACTTATGATCAGGGCCAACGGGGAACGCGTTGCCTAGCTGATGACATTTTAGCCCAGACTTGGCAGTGCGTGGGTGCAGAGCCAAGGGTCAGAACAAGGTCATGGTCTCCTCCAAGACTAGGGGATTTGGTCAGCATGATCGGCCCCCGAAGGCTATTCCTCAAGTTCCTCAAAGCTATGGCTGAAGAGGCATCATGATGAATGTAGTTGAGGAGGAACAGTTTCAAGCAGAACCCCTGAGAGGTACTCGAGGGATGATATGTGGAGTATAGTGGACTGGCCCACGCGATTTCGCGCCAGAGTTTTTCACATGCGGTGAGGTGACACCCCTGTTCTGCCCTTGCGCGAAGCAGACGACCAAGAAAACCCGACACAGCGTAGCTGGCCAGTTCAGACAACTGACGAGCACTCGGAGTTATGATTCAGGTGTGGTCCATCCCTTGAGAGTGTCAGGATGACAGTGCTGAAACACTTGAAGACAAGGGCTGTCCCACATCTCTGGAAGTTTTGCGTCCTCTACGAGGATAGGAGCTGCTTCTCATGGTTTTCGTTGTCACTGATTGAGGTTACCGAACCAGCAGTACTGACATCTCAATTTTGTTTCTTTACTGCCTTTTCGTTAACGAGATGTTGGCACCCAAAACGACATTGATACAGCCTCTGTGCTCAATGGTAGTCTCTTTCGCTGCAAGGAGCTGCCTATGGATGAGTACATACTCAGAAATGGAGACTATTGCATGGGTATGTGCGTTTTATAAAGAGCACACAACGTCACCTATTTATATCACGTGTTAAGAAGAAAAAACGTATTTCCATACAGTTGTGAAATCATTAAGAACGAAATCACATGAGCTCAACGAGCATACACATCTTGCCTAAGACAAATGCCATGCAGAGGAGCAATTTACCCAAGTGCAAATAGCAATCAAAGAAAAGTGCTTGTTAGCCGAAGCTTCTCCTTCAAATGTCTTAACTGCAGGAAGCAAGAAGCAAGCCTTAGAGACGGCAGTGGGAATAGAAGGCAGCGCAGAAATTACGAAAGAGAAATGAACAAGACCATCCCCAGCACCAGCATCTACAGCACTAGCATCAGTGCCACAACCACAGCACAAGCATCAGTGCCACAACTACAGCACTAGCATCAGTGCCACAACCACAGCACTAGCATCAGTGCCACAACCACAGCACTAGAATCAGTGCCACAACCACAGCACTAGAATCAGTGCCACAACCACAGCACTAGCATCAGTGCCACAACCACAGCACTAGCATCAGTGCCAAAACTACAGCGCTAGCATCAGTGCCACAACCACAGCACTAGCATTAGTGCCACAATCACAGCACTAGCATCAGTGCTACAACCACAGCACTAGCATCAGTGCTATAACCACAGCACTAGAATCAGTGCCACAACTACAGCACTAGAATCAGTGCCACAACCACAGCACTAGCATCAGTGCCACAACCACAGCACTAGCATCAGTGCTACAACCACAGCACTAGCATCAGTGCTATAACCACAGCACTAGAATCAGTGCCACAACCACAGCACTAGCATCAGTGCCAAAACTACAGCACTAGAATTAGTGCCACAACCACAGCACTAGCATCAGTGCCACAACCACAGCACTAGAATCAGTGCCACAACCACAACACTAGCATCAGTGCTACAACCACAGCACTAGAATCAGTGCCACAACCACAGCACTAGCATCAGTGCCACAACCACAGCACTAGCATCAGTGCCACAACTACAGCACTAGCATCAGTGCAACAACCACAGTACTAGCAACAGTGCCACAATCACAGCACAAGAGATAGCAGCACCGTCACCACCATTTCCAGCATCATTGCCACTGCCATCGCTGCCACTACGACGACCACCACCACTACCAGCAAAGCCATCACCACCACCAGTACGACCAATACCACCACCACTACCACGACCACCACCATCACTACCACCACCACCATCACCACCACCACCTCCACCACCGTTATCATCATCGTCATCGTCATCGTCATCATGATCATCATCATCATCATGATCATCATCATCATCATGATCATCATCATCATCATCATCATCATCATCATCATCATCATCATCATCATCATCATCATCATCATCATCATCATCAACTTTATTTCTTGTAATAAGCTCTCTTTGACTCAAAGCAATCACTCAAAACGCAAAGAAATTCATTCAGTTCAGATGATAGATAGCTTGGTCAGAATGAATAGGTCTTCAAGAGTTTTCACATTCTTCCATGAGACATGTGCACCCGACCTGACTCGCACAGTGATTTCCAGTGGATCTGCTGCCTAGAAGGCTCTATGCCCAAACGTAGAGTAGGAACACAAGAGTTAACAAGACGAGTAGGGAACCAGTTCGAAGAGGTAAACCAAGAACCCTCAGAAATCAGCAGTAGCAGAAGGAGAAAGAACTCTGCCTGTTTCTGTAAAAAAAAAAATCATCAAATCATAAGTCATTTAAAAAACAATGGTGGTGGTGGTGGTGGAGTGAGAGAAAAGGCGATGGAGTGAAAGATTGAGTGAGAGAATGAGAGAGAGAGAGAGAGAGAGAGAGAGAGATCATTCTTCTCAGTCTTCTTGTCACAATGCTTTATTTAATTGAAGGAGGAGGTAAGGATCAGACATAGGGGCAATCCAAAACATCACATCCACGGTTCTTTAAGAAGCTGCCGCACTCGAGGCTGGTAGAGAATGGTTGAAGGAATGAAGAACATCTTTGCGAGGTATGTGAGACCAGCTACTGCAAAATCGATGTAGTTGGTTAGCGTAGGAGCATGTCAGGTCTAGATTTCCCTCGTTGTTCACCTTACGCGAATCAGGTGGAGATACGCGGGGTGTCTGTTCTTACCCCCAACCTACAGGGAGTGCTGGCGAGGCAAACAGTAGAAACAGGCCAAGCATGGAGCAGGGGAGGGAGGTGGAGGAAACGCAAAGAGGGAACGATTTCTGCAACCCACCATCGACGAATGCCTCTTAGAGAGGCTGGTTCCCTGGTAGACTTTCCTGGCGCCAGGAGTTGGCCTAGCCAAGCACTCTAGGTGAACTCTTGAGAAAGCTATGGGTCATTTGCTTGTCGTTCCCTCTCTAAACACCGCTGCTCTACTGTCAGCTTTGCACACCGTAAACTTCACAGCTCTTCGCGCTGGCTTGCCCGAAGAAGCCGTCAAGTCGATACATCAGCTCCCAGGAAGGAAGTTATTCCGCATTTGCCTGGGTACAGCTTATTCACTAGCGTAGTTGTTTTTGCCGTTGTTGTCTACTACCTTGGCGTTGTTGTTGCTGTTGTTATTGTTGTTGTTGTTGTTAATGGTGCTGTGGTGACGGCGGATATTGTTGTGGTAAAGGTGGTATTGGTTATTGTTGTTGCGGTGATGGTGATGATGATGGAGGGTGATATTAGTTCAAAGTATAACGGTGGTAGTGGTGGTGGTGGTAGCGGTAGTAAGCGGTTGAAGTTGGTTAAAAGTGTAGTGGAGGTGATGATGATGCTGGAGGTGATGTTGGTAGTGGTGGTAATGGTGAAGGAGGGTGATACGTTGTAGCAATAGTGATAGTGGTGGTGGTAGGGGTAGCAGCGGTTGACGTTCATTTATTGTGGTGAGAGAGATGTTTGGGTTGGTGACTAATGTTAGTGTATAGTGGTCACAGCGATGTTTAATCACGTGCTGGCTCGAAGGGCT
>JAWQFJ010028145.1:60000-100000 GCA_034096865.1 Theodoxus fluviatilis | reverse complement strand
CACCCAAAGAAAGTGTAAGCCATGTACATCAATAATTTATAAAAAATGTATGTGAATCTTGAAAGCTTCTATATTTGAAAACTGGAAATGGAAGTTGACGTATCTAATTGCCGAAGCTTCTGTTGATGTGTCTGTCGTCTGTCGTCTGTCTGTCTGTCTGTCTGTCTGTCTGTCTGTCTGTCTGTCTGTCTGTCTGTCTGTCTGTCTGTCTGTCTGTCTGTCTGTCTGTCTGTCTGTCTGTCTGTCTGTCTGTCTGTCTGTCTGTCTGTCTGTCTGTCTGTCTGTCTGTCTGTCTGTCTGTCTGTCTGTCTGTCTGTCTGTCTGTCTGTCTGTCTGTCTGTCTGTCTGTCTGTCTGTCTGTCTGTCTGTCTGTCTGTCTGTCTGTCTGTCTGTCTGTCTGTCTGTCTGTCTGTCTGTCTGTCTGTCTGTCTGTCTGTCCCGACTTAGCGGCTGATATCTCAAAAACTGCTGGACGGATTTCCTTGACATTTTGCACACTTACTGGAAGTTAGATCCTTTTGAATGTATCACATTTTCAGAATCGAGGCTTGAAAAGAAAGTGTTTTTTAAGGTCGTAAACTCGAAAGCACCTCCCTAATATGTCAACTGACGGAATGGCGAAATGCAAAATTTGTGATGTGATCAATAACGTGACGTAATTTAATCTGTATATCTGTCTGTCAGTCCCGACTTAACGGCTGATATCTCATAAACTACTAGACGGATTTCCTTGACATTTTGCACACTTACTGGAAGTTAGGTCCGATTGAATGTATCAAATTTTAAGGTCGTAAACTCGAAAACACCCCCCCCCCCCCCCTCAAATGTCAGTTGACGAAACGGCGATAATATTTCGCCTTTTCCTTCACTCCCGTCACCAGCAGCGCTTCTCCCACGCTGTATGAGCGCTCACCAATTACATAAATAGTTTTCGTGATCCTTCCCAGAAGAAAAAAAATCGCCTTTGCTTTAAAAAATACCATTTTACACTCAAAATTGTTGACCCGTGCGGCCGGTCCGAGCCTTCGAACAGCCACTCTGTCTGAGAGTAACAACTTGGTAGTCTGTTCGCGTGGCCTAATGGCAGTGAAACAATATTAAACTTGGCAGAAATAGACCTTGAGTATCCTAAAATGTACAAGACCACTCAAATTTCATGAACTATCATCCATTTTTCTACAATTTACAGTGCAAAATATGAAGCGAGGGAGTTTACGGAAAAGAAAGTAATACTTGCTTTACAAACACGAAGTACCGTCAGTTGCCGAATGGCTCAGATGGTAAAGCGTTGGACTATTGTAATGTTAGGTCATGCGTGAACGGGTTTGAATTTGTGCTGAAACATTTTTCCCCCTCTTTTCTTGAGAGGATGCTGGTTCGAACCCGACCTGTTTTTTGGTGTTTTTTTCCCCTCTTTTCTCGAGAGGTTGTCTGTTCGAACCCGATCTTTTTTTTTTAAGTGCCAAAACCTGGAGGTTCAGCTTTTATTGCCACAGGGTATGACGTTGCTGGTGGTGCAATTCTTGCCATATTCTTAGATTGTCACTAGATTTGATATTGCTCCAGCTGCTCCATGTGTTATTTTTGCTGGTGGTAATTGCTGCTGGACTATTTGCTGCCCTTGCAGGTGTTGCTGGTGGTAATTGCTGCTGGACTATTTGCTGCCCTTGCAGGTGTTGCTGGTGGTAATTGCTGCTGGACTATTTGCTGCCCTTGCAGGTGTTGCTGGTGCCTCTGCTGCTGTTGCTGCCTCGCAATGCTGTAAAAACGAGGATCCGCGTCGAGGTAAGATCTTCAATTTTTCCATCCGGAGTATTTCCGTGAGAGCCACTGGAAAACGTTTCCTCTTGTCATTGACAATGATTTACTCACAGACAATAATTCACTATATTTGAAGTTAAAGGAAACGCTTTCCGTTTGAATCACTGTGGACTACAAAGGAAACTCTTACAACACATCGGCAATACACAGAACGCTGTCGTCTACCGCATGTGATCTTCCATGTTAGATTACCTTCTCAGCCGATTTCTTATTTTAGTTTTATTTGCTTAAAAAAGGCGCACAAAAGCTTGGTGATTTCTTTCAAAGTCAGAGAATGACTGCAAACAGTCTGAGCATTTACCCCTTTCTTACCGGTGATGGCCAATTTGACCCTACAGAGACATGCCTACCAGCGCCTTTGGATGTACATCCAGCTTTATTGCCCCAAGCTACCGCCACACACGTGACCCAGCACCCCGAATAAGGCGCATTGTGCCCTCTGTCGATTTCGAGTCATGCAGAATTTCTAAAAGATAATGTTGTCCACTGCAAGATGGTAAAAACCGAATTTCGAATTGGATAACTTGGTGTAAGATTAACGTAATTGCATTGTGCATCCTTGGGAATCAACATTGAAACAAACAAACAAACTTGAGAGTGTTCAGTCAAATAAGAAATGTTCGTTTTCTTGTAATAATAACTATCGTCACATTCTCATTCGACGCATTCTTAACAGAATTGCACAAGCTGCAGATCATATTGAATCTCCGGGTAGGTTTAAAATGACCATAGATTAGTTTTCTGCAAAGACCTCAAAATAGACAACCAGGTCCCTCACCCACCAAAAGAGCTGTAGCTCAATCTTGCTTGAAGCACAATGCGATTCAGTCCGCTGTGAGTGGTCACACATGGAGAAGTCATCGCCTATTTCTGCACCTATTCTAAAACTGCAGTATGATCTTAACCTCTGGCAATATAAGCGCTCACCCTTGTTCAGTTTATAGTACCCCTTATTAGTGACTTTTTCTCTAGCATTGGGAGGTTTATGTTGTACGTAGCCAATACCTACTGCCACTGAAATGTAACCATTAATTTCCATATTTTGAATGGATGAAGTATATGTCATGTAATGTCATGTCATGTCATGTCGTGTTATGCTATCTTTCATGTCCAATTTTCATGCAAGTCATCCGCATGCAAAATTGCGAACAAAAGACACAACACTCTTTCCGCAGAAGCAGATTCAAGTTTATTGTGCACAGAGGCAGGCAGGGGGTGTGGAGACGCGAGGAGGGGCACTGGGACAGACGCGGAATTCTCGGCAGAGGGAGGTGAGTGACTGTGACGACACAACGAAATGGAAACGCTTGACCATCGGAACAAGGGAATGGCAGAGTGGAGTAGTCGGAATCGGTTTCATCCAGAACAGACTGGTCAGGTCTGGTTCCATCCAGGGCAGACTGGGGCGACACGGCTGGGCACAGCGTGGTGATGGAAGGGGAGACAACTTGGGCGGACCACTGCGGGGTCGGACCTGGCTCCCACCTCGGCTCCAGTCCTGGATCACACAGTGGTCTCAGTGAGGATGACGTTCGAACAGCAACTTTCCACACATGACCAAATAAGTGAATGAATGAACGAATGAACGGATGAATGAATAAGCAAACGAATGAATGAATGAATGAACGAACTAACGAAAGAAGGAAAATGAATGAACGAACAAATGAATGAAATAGTTAATGAAATCCTACGGCCCGATAGCCTTTGTAGGCTATGTCAGGCCAATGATCACGAAAATCACGAAAGATGGTTAGAGTAAGAGCAGATAAAGTATCCATTTCCCTTGTCAATCCCTTTTCACGAATGACGTAGGGTGTACCGGGGGTCTATTCTTACCCCCACAGAGGGGTACCAGGACTGACTGTGTGACATATACAGACTGTCGGATGTACACAGAGGGAAAAAAGCACGTACCAACGGTAAGATTATCGCGCCAAAATCTTTATGCTCAGCAGAAACATTCTGTGATGACTTACAAATGTAAACAAAATAACTTACGGATTGACGCTGTCTTTATGTGTGTAAGTTAGTGCATGTACGTGCGAGTATGTCTAAAATTTAAATTTTGGGATTGCGTCAGATGCTATTCATCTCACCACAAAGAAATCTAATACGCGAGGAGTAGCTAACGCTATCTTTCTATGCATTGTGTTATGGTGGAAAAAGCGACTGTCAGACTGAAAATAGAGAGAGATGCTTTGGGCCTACTTCCAGACAGACTGAGTCACAGAAAACGGGCCACAAAGGCAAGTTATTTTTGGAAGAAAGTTCCTCGTCTTGGCCCAGATGCATAATTAGAAAAGGCAATGACAAAGGCTGTGACTCAGAGCATAGGAACAATGGTAATGCTAGTATAAAAGAGACAGACAAAGCGAACCAGGGCAGAGGGGGAATCAGAGAGAGAGAGAGAGAGAGAGAGAGAGAGAGAGAGAGAGAGAGAGAATGTGCTCAGGGAGAGAGAGAGAGAGAGAGAGAGAGAGAGAGAGAGTGTTAAGACCTATCAACTGCCTGAATAAAGATCTTGAACGTTCAGGACTGAAGTTTTGTATCCTGTAAAACCCAAGAAACCGGCCCGCTCTGCAGCCAGCCCCCATCTGCTGCAGGAAGGAACCAAAAATTATTTATGTAAGAGAAGAGACGATATCCATAACAATTTCAGAGCCTTGTAACAATTGCTCTGTTACTCACTTTTCTGAAAATAATGGGAAAATACTATAACTTAGGCATTTCATTCCAAAATGTGTGCTTCTTGCAACGTGCACTAGTCTTCTCTCTCGCTAACAAAATATACGCTAGGTCAGCACCCCTGGTTCAAACAGACATGGACCCTACATGAGACAGTAAATTCCAACTTTTTACAATTTCTCTTAACTTAGAGCCTCTTTTTATCTCCTTTGTGTAGGCTTCCTTTTCATTGAAGTTTCACTCGCTTATAGTGTATCTTGTCTTACAATTATAGCCTCTTATTATTAATCGTGCTTCATGTTTATGTACATGACTTGGATGTGAAACCAACTGATTTTAACTTCTTATCTTGTAAATATGCTACGTTGTTCAGGCAAATTTATGTCTGAAATTTTTTTAATTCATGTGAATAAATTTGTATTAATTTGTAATATACACATCATTTATTGTTCTTCACGTTGTTTATGGGATTTTGGGGTATGCATGCGGTGGAGAAATCTAACTCTACTATAGCAGTAATAAAAATGTATTGTATTGTATTATGTTGTGTCTTGTCGTGTCTTGTTTTGTTTTGTTGTATTGTGTCATATTGTATTGTGTTGTATTTATTGTATTGTGTTGTGTTGTATTTATTGTAGTGTAGTGTAGCGTATTGTATTGTGTTGTATTTATTATATTGTGTTGTGTTGTATTTATTGTAGTGTAGTGTAGCGTATTGTATTGTGTTGTGTTTTATTGAGTTGTATTGTGTTGTATTATCTTTTGTTGTATTGCATTTAGTATAGTGTAGTGTGTAGTGTACATTATTGTATTTATTGCATTGTAATGTATTGTATTTATTGCATTGCATTGTATTGTTTTGTATTGTACAATTCCCTGTGCTGTGGTCTAGCTTGTAGGGCCAGGCCATGTGAAGACGTGACGAAAACAGCTGTCGTGCAGTGATTCAGTTGTCCCTCTCATTAAACACATGCAGAACTGGGCCTGGTATCTGGCTGGTGCTTTACAAATCAAAGGTTCCTTACACACCAGCCTGGTAGCACTCGACTCAAGTGCGAAGAAGATTAATAGTGTTTTGTTTTTAGATGTTGGCAACCCATTTCAGGGACTCATTTGTATGTCTTGAGACTTTACTGAGAAAAAGAGCCAAAATATGACATTTTGCTAACTGGTTGTACCGGGAATTTGCATGCGGATAGATTTGTAGTAGTATGAATTGTCTGTTGTTCTTACACGGAAAATACTAGATGCATCTCTCTTATGACCTGATCAAACACTTCACACAAAGAGCTGGACAAATCCTTCATTTGCTGGATCTAATCTTGTAGTATATGTACATGCTTTCGATGCTGCATTTTGATTTCTTCAATAGTCACATGGCAATGACACTGTGGGTGACGACTGACAGCACTACTGCAGCCCAGATAAGATTCTAGAGGTATTCAGTCCTATTTACCTCTGAAAATATCGTGATATTTGCACTGTTCCTGTTTAGTCTTTGGCAGTCTGCCAGGACGGTTGCTGAACACACGAAGAAAGCTGAATTTGATCGTTTCAGTCTGTCTAGAAACATTTTTGAAAGTAGAGTGCGAGGAGAAAGTGAAGGAGGGGGGGGGGGGGGGGGGTGTGTTTGGAGGGAGCAGCTGAGATAAGGCAAAGGGATGGAAGTTCAAAAAGAATGAAGCGGGTCTGAGTAGGAGTAGGGAGCGGGAAGACGGCGGGGATGGAGCGGGGTAGGAAACTGGGGATCAGGTGTTGGATTAAAGGTAATAGGTACAGGTTTCAAATAGCGACATCACCAATGTCTGATTCTCAAACTGCTTTACACTTCAAATCCTGACCACTGGCCTGCTTGACCAATCTTTCACTGACACCTGATGGCTAACACAGACACAGACGGTTAAGACGCAGAGTCTGCTAGCAGTACCAGCTCCACTCCTTGGGGAGCACTCCAACCCGATGATGGCTCATGGTTACTTACAGGGGGACTTCGCTCTACAAAATGCCATCGCTGCACCCACAGGTATCCTGTTTAGCCCCTAGATGGGGAAAAGCATTGTGAGTAAACCACTTTGCTCAAGGATGCAAACCTTGGATCCGCGCAGCTTCGAACGCCGCACCCACTAGCCGCAAGCGACTGAGCCACAGAGATGAAGCGCTCACCTTCAGGCGGAGGGAGCACGGGCAGCGCCGCTGGGGAGTGCGGAGCGCTTCCTCTTGCCAGGGGAGATGCCGCGCTGCAGGAAATCGTACATGTCGGCAAAGTCCGCGTACTCGCTCGACTGGCAGTGGAAACTCAGGTTCACGTTGCATGATCGCTTCCTGCAACGAAGGCAGTTGTATGCAACACGGTGCGAACGACTCAGTACAGTAAAACATTACAACATACTATACTACACTACACTGCACCACACCACACCACACCACACCACACCACACCACACCACACCACACCACACCACACCATAACTAAACAACACGGCACTATACAACACTACGCCATACTACGCCTCACACCACCTCAACACACGACGATTTACAACACTGCACCACACCACACAACACAGCACATTACGCCTCACTACACCTTACAACACCCCAGCACACCACGATTTACAACACCACACCACACCACACATTACAACGCCAATACACACCACACCACATCACACCACACCATACACCACAGCAAATTGCAACACCACACCACAAACTACCTTACACCACCACTGCACACCACGCTTTACACCACAGCACATCACGCCTTCCAAAAGAACAACACGCCTCACAACACAGCACAATAGAACACCACATGCCACCACCCTTCACAACACGACACAAAACACGAAAGGTCACAAAAAGACAACGTACAAAATAGTACGACACAGCACAGCACAGCCGAGCACAACATAGCGTTTTCACAGGTCAAAATGTGTGCTATTGCGTACATTTATTTATTGTGACTTTCTTCCATTCTTCAAAGCCAGCCTTTTTTTATCTACACGCGTAGCCCCTCCATGGCTGGCTATCGAGAGCTCGATGGTGCTTCGCCTTGCAAGCAGTTGAAGAGTCGAGCACCACCAAGCGCCATCGAGCGCTAGATCTCTTGAACGACCCACAGGTAGCGAGAGCTACTTGACGCACACATGATACGTTCTCTGCAGGCAGCAGACGCGGAAAGCCGGTTAAAAAGCAAAATCCTTCTGCCAGCACAACATCTTGTAGCTTCGTAGCGTCTGCAGCAGTCCTTTCGAGTTGCGCTGCCACAGGCTTTCTCGAAATCTACCAAGAGGAAAGTTTTCAGCTTCTATTACGGCACTGAGTCGCACTGTGTCTCTAGTTGTAGTGGGTAGGGAACCTACCTGGTTGTCGATTGTGAGATCATATTGAAAACTGATCTGCGGCCATCTTTGTAAACAATGCCTGAAAATTGAAATTGGTCTGTGGCTTACAGAACGAGTTTGATAAGCGTTTTAATGAGTTGTACGTTGATAGGAATGAAAACTTTAAAAAATGTCGTAATTTAACTGAGCTTTCTCCTCCCCCTCCGAAAGATTTATTCACAGGGATGCATGATTCAATACCATATAACTTTGCACCAAATCATCCGATTAAAATTTCTTTTCAGTTTTAAAGAGTGTGAACTGTTGTTTTAGAAATGCTTATTTTCACAATGGACCGAGGGCACGGTGCTAGTCATTTCGTGGTGGTGTATCGTCTTGCCAACAACCCCTGATCATGGGGAATGGAGTGGGAAGGAAACCTTCCAGCAGTATTCATGTCGTCCACCTTCATTCTGTCTCATGAAAATGTCTTTCGTGTTAGACTGCCACACGCTTTCTGGAATTCCACTAGGAAGCTGTTTGAAGTTTATATATCGTGTATGATGTCATATTTTGCGGCGAGAGAGCTTGGCTGTGTGGAGGAAAGACAGTTAATGTCGGCCTTCGAACGGTTTTCGTGACCTAGAAATTAGGCCGAGGCGCCTTACTTTGGTAAAGACCAAATTTGCAGAATTTCGACTGGAATTGATTTCTTCCTCCCCGGAGTCTTCTCTTGTAACCAGCCCTCATTTCCTCTCTTCCCTTCTCGTGTTGCGCCAGACTGTTTCGGAAGGACCAGAGAGAGAGAGAGAGAGAGAGAGAGAGATAGGTGGGTTGGTGGGGGATTGCAGATTTTGACACCTGTACCTTGCCGCATCAATAAAGACTAAGAACGCGCAAGATTGAAATATTTTTGTGTGGCCAAGTTTGAACAAACTAAGCTGTCCAAGTTGAGCCTTCGTCCATCAGCAGCACAGAAAACAAGGTACGTATCAAACTGTAACCTATACATCATGCTCGATCTCTCCTTTCCGTATCTGCCTCGTAGTGAACCTTTTTGTCCTTATCCAATCAAATCACATAGCGCGTTCGCAATACACATCGCTGTCATCACACACACACACACACACACACACACACACACACACACACACACACACACACACACACACACACACACACACACACACACACACACACACACACGTAAACCATTACAATTTACAGCGTGACAGGTCCTCTGCGTCACAAAAGGATTTCTTTACAAAGACTTTTGCCCGACTTCTGATTTTTGCTCGTTTTGGGAAGAATGGGAAGTCGCCGTCAAGGTACCAGTCATTCTTTTCCCCCGGATTATTGTTGGCAGGCAATGAACATGCCATTTTTGTATTTTGCATTTTTTTAAAGATGCGGTGCACAGCTCCGTCAGGCGTTATCATGATGGAAAGGACAGAAAGTGGAACAAACGCCCGTCTTGGATGGTGCATTAAAAGGATGGATTTTTCCCAGACGCACGACCCCTTTTACTCGTCAGAGCACAGGATTGCATTTGTGTTTCCTGTGTTTGCAAAATCCGGCTTGACGTCTGCTGTCAGCTGTGAGCATCTCACGGTCTTGGCACCCTTGTTTGCTGGGAGAAACCCTCCAGTAGACACTTTTGTTACTATACACAAAGAGATTCATCCTAAGGGTGTTAAAGGCTTTGTTTACGTAACTCTCTTTAGTGCGTTGAACTTTTTCTGGAAATGTTGTCTCCATTCTTTTCGCTTTTGTCGTTTGAAATTTGCCAGTGCCCATGGTGACGCTTGAACTCGATAAACAAGTGGGGGCGGTGACATCCGGTAGTTCGCGTCTGAAGCGGAAATGTACTCACCACACTCACATAGGAGATGTAATGAGAGGTTTTAGCATAGTGCAGTGCCCGTCAAACGGAGTTTTTCTTTTCGACAGCGTGTCAATAATCATCTTTCCTCATGCTTGACTCCACTACATCGCATCACTCTCACCCTCAGGTGTAAGTGGAAGATGCCTCCCTGGAAAGACCTGGGAAAATTGTAGAACTAATGCAAACGGAAAGGAACAGAAGACAAACTACGCTGGAGAGAAACAAATGAGACAGTAGAAAGAAGAAAACCAATCGGGAAATAAAGCAGAAAAAATCGTCCCGTAGGGGAAAATGTGTGATCCAGTTGTACTCTGAAGTTTCTCACCATTGCTGTTCCCCCAAGAAGCACTTGTGGACGTCAGTGAAACAGTGTACGGTGCGCCTTTCTTGTCCTCAGGGAAATTTACATGGCACGGACTGTGTTTGAAACCTTCATGGCGAGGACAACAACCATATACCAGGTCTACGTCTCCGCGAGGACCATCCAGATTTCATCGGATCCTAACCAACCTTGCTCAGGCGCGCATACTGGTCCAGACCGCCCGTGTTCCACTGGAATGTTTACTTTGCGCGTTTTAACCTGGATTTCTCTGTATTTTGGGTCCGGCTCAAACTAGGAAACTCTCTGCCAAGTGTCCCAGTCAGACATCATAGTTGAATAGGGAAGCAGAGGGTTGGAAAACGACAGAAAGATAATACATGTGGGTTATTAAAATGTACAGAACCATCCTGACAAGGTCATGCAAACGAGGTAAACTTTTCACTGAAAACTGCAAGAGGTTAATTGTCTCAAACAATGTAATTTTCAACTTTAGGCTTCACAGACTTTTTCCCCTCACCAAAGACAAAAAGGGATATGACCTGCATATAAATATTCACGTTTTAACAGCAGTTGGTGAGGAGTTGACAAGTTATTTTGATTCGTCAAGAATGCTGCAGCAAGAGAAACACTTGCAACACCCTGCAGGCTTTGCCACTCACCTGTCTTCCCTGAAGACCTTGGCCACATCGCGCAGGTTTTTCCTCAGCAGGTCCAGCATATAGCGCTTCATGGACAGGTTCTGCGCCAGCCTGACCACAAGGACAATGTCGTCAGTAAAATGTCACGTCTGTCTATTCATTGTCACATTCATCTATTCATCCATTCATCATTCATCTATCTGCCCATACTTCTGTCCATCCGTCACTCCCTCCCCATATTTCCTATCTTTCATCCATCCATCCATCCATCCATCCATCCATCCATCCATCCATCCATCCATCCATCCATCCATCCATCCATCCATCCATCCATCCATCCATTTACCCACCCACCCACCCATCCACCCACCCACCCATCCACCCACCCACCCACCCATCCATCCATCCATCCATCCATTCATCCATCCATCCATCCATCCATCCATCCATCCATCCATCCATCCATCCATCCATCCATCCATCCATCCATCCATCCATCCATCCATCCATCCATCCACCCATCCATCCACCCATCCATCCATCCATCCATCCATCCATCCATCCATCCATCCATCCATCCATCAATTCACCTGTTTTTCTCTGCAAACCATCTCTCCCTCCCTTCATCTAGCCATCCATCCGTCCATTCATCCATGCATCCACCCATCCATCCATCCATTCATCCATCCATTCTATCCATCCATCCACCCATCCATCCATCCATTCATCCATGCATCCATCCATCCATCCATTCATCCATCCATCCACCCATCCATCCATCCATCCATCCATCCATCCATCCATCCATCCATCCATCCATCCATCCATCCATCCATCCATCCATCCACCTGTTTTTCTCTGCATCCATCTCTCCCTCCCTTCATCTAGCCATCCATCCGTCCATTCATTCGCCATTCCATCCATCCATCCACCCATCCATCCACCCATCCATCCATCCATCCATCCATCCATCCATCCATCCATCCATCCATCCATCCATCCATCCATCCGTCCATCCACCTGTTTTTCTCTGCATCCATCTCTCCCTCCCTTCATCTAGCCATCCATCCGTCCATTCATTCGCCATTCCATCCATCCATCCATCCATCTGGCAGTGTATGTACGTTTTGGCCTTCAGGGGACGGAGTGATTCCGGGTCGCGTTTTCCGACTTGGTTGACCTTCTCCCACAAGGTCATGATGCGGTCGATGTCGCCAGCAGTGCAGACGTCATTACCAATGCCCACCGAGCATTCCTCCGCCTTGTACCTGCACAGTGAGAGACCGAGTCAGAGGGTGCGTGGTCAGTCAGTCAAGGTGGATTGAGTGAGCAAGCGGGTGGATTGAGTGAGCAAGCGGGTGGATTGAGTGAGCAAGCGGGTGGATTGAGCGAGCAAGCGGGTGGATTGAGCGAGCGATTAAAGACAAGAAAGCGTCGACGGTTTTTTAAAGCCATGTGTTAAGGAAAAAACAAATAACGTTTCACTTGCAGTCCTTCGTCAGTTTGCTAAAGAGTGGAAGGACGATCAATTCATTGAAGTTAACGGAAAAAAGTGTTCAACATACGTCTTACAGCCCATTGCGTACGATGAAGTTTCTAACATTCCACAATGACTGTCCACACGACAAAAATATATTCCAACCGCAGAGCACCACTGCGAAGAGCGATTGGTTGCCAGACTGAGGCACGCTGAGAGCGTCAGTGCGGAACGTGTGGAATCGCCTCGTGTACCACGGGCTCTAGGAATGAGCGAGTCTGGCAGAGTGCGAGAGGGCGAACGAGAAAGTGTATGAGTCGGCGCATTCGGTCAGTCAGTCTGTCAGTCAGTCACGACTTAGAGAGAGAGAGAGAGAGAGAGAGAGAGAGAGAGAGAGAGAGAGAGAGAGAGAGAGAGAGAGAGATCCTCAAGTTTCATTTCACACTAAATTCTACGATTGATTTAAATGTATACTCATTTGCTCTTTTAGAATGCTGCCTCTTGATAGCTCAGCTTCGAGCCATGCAGGTATAAACGTCTGGCGTAGCACAATAACATATTTGATAAATTGCAACATCCATTATTTCATTTTAAAACATTTCGTCGATTTAAAGAGTGTATGCAGTATTACATAAAAGGCAAAAGCCGCTATCATTCTGTACAGTGCGATGATGCAAGGCAAACACCAACAAAGTAAAATTTCATCACTCGTAACAGTTTTAAAGAATCTGCCAACATTTTTACTTGTTTTCCAGACTGCATACTATAATGTAAATATACATTCTGTAAAATTAAGTTAAACGAATTTTTTCCTCCATCTTTATCCAGACTTGTTCTTCTTTGACGTAAAGTCCGTGTTTACAGAGGAAAAACGATTTTCGGTCGCGATTTCGTGACGTCTATTTTGGTGCTGTCCACTTGCCATGACAGAAAGTCTATCAGGCAACTCGACAATGTTCCTTTCTCGTGTCGGGATCCAGGTCTTCGCAAGTCTGGCAGTAATTGAATGGAAACATTGGAACGAATGAAACAGCAGGAGACGCTGCCGCTGCTCCCCATCGGGCAGCCACAGGAGCTATTCCAAGAAAAGTTGTCGGCAGGATCTTGGACCGTCCTTGTTCAAACATTTTCATTGGGAGGGACACGAGGGAATGTTTTCCGCTTCGACGTGCCTCTCCATCCTTGTTTTTGTCTCGGCGTGGTCTCTCGGCGCAAGGCTAATGGAGCCGCAAGCCGCCAGATTACAGCGGCAACTCAAAGTGAATCATATCCCCTGGCAAGGAGACAGTGATGCGGCGTGGCGTGGAGCTAGGAAGAATTACAGCGGCCAGTGTCCAGAGCATCTGAGCATCCATGGACATGATAGCCCCTGGTCTAACGCGGTTATTCTGCCTTACACGCACAACACTGCCATTGCTGAACGCTCGTTTGGGGACCCTTTTTTATCGCCTTAAAAGCTGACACGCGTTCCTGTCAGCAGCGAGAATATCGGCCATTAAGTGCTCTGGCTAGCATGTCCTATTTTCCTGTCGCCAGCCCAGATGGCTCCATTTAACATGGCCGCCAGCCCTGTGCGTGCGTCCCGCGCACGTGCTGCCCGAAGGTGCCGTGCATGGCCCCACACTGCGTCAGTCCTTCTCATCTGGGCTGATCGCCTCGTAAGAGCATTGGCTCCACAATCCCGTGACGTTTATGCGGGAACAGCTAATTGGCTGTTCGATTTCGACTGCGGATCGCGCACGTAATCGGTCCATGCACTCTAGTAGCGTGCTGTGTTTGTCGCAGGTTTGGAATCGCTGGTGGCTAGCTTCGCCCAGCCGAATGAGTGGATTCGTTGTTATTCCGCATGCCTGTCCGTTACAGCGAAAAAGCCATACTTAGTGAAACAAGGCAAAAATCCTGGTGTCAGATCGCATTAAAAGTTAAGAGCACGATAGAGAGGCGGTGAGATGTTGAAGGATTTGTGTGTGTGTGTGTGTGTGTGTGTGTGTGTGTGTGTGTGTGTATGTGTGTGTGTGTATGTGTGTGTGTGTATGTGTGTGTGTTTTAATCAGAGAAATGAACCTCTCCGCCGTGCGCCAGGCTCAAGACGGTAGAAACGCCCATGAAATCGCAGGGAGTGAAAACACACCTGACCTCCCTTCCACATTTTTACCGTTAACATTCAGCTGGATGAATTCGACGTTTTCGGAAAACAGAATCTGCTGTGGCCGTCTGCCAGGCTTTACCACAGGCCTTCCCTGCCGCTAGGGGACGCCTGTCTCGACTTGCGGACTTCCTTGCCAAGAACAGCTCCTCAACACTGCCGAAGCAGCATCTGCGTTGAGAATGGGAAGGTGACGTCTCAGCGACGTGGGAAGGCAGAGTACAGCTTCTAGAACTGAGGATGCTTGCCATTGTACAGTGGACTCCCAATTGCCAATGCCATTTGTGACCGCCCACGAAAATACTTGTTTTAAATTGATTTTTTATGTTTGGAGATGGAAGTAGTTTTGAAATATGCAGTCTTTTCTTATTAGTTTAATATAAGTATGAACACTAGGATCAAAACTGTAGAACTATTGCCTACTTGAAAATAGCAGCAGAACCGAGGGCAGTTTTGGTAAACAAAAATGATGCCTGAAGTTTTCCAACGCATTTGCCAAGGTAAGGCAATTTTGCAAAAATGAGTTTCACGCATTTAAACGTATATTTCGGACAATTTATTAGAGCACATGAAAAGTTGTATCCCTAGCGTCCGTTTCAACAAAAACATTTAACTGACCGAGACTGACACCCATCACATAATTATTTCTGCGCGTAGCACCTAATCGTCTTGTGCGAGTTAGGACTGGTATCAAAGATCCTATATACACTAAGATGACTCACTCCGATACTTTGAGCAAGGTTTCTTTCAGAGTTACCTCCCCCTATGCGAATGCTACTTTGGAGCGCTGTGTTGACAACATTGAATGTGTGTATGCGTGTGATGCGTGAAAGGAATAAAGTTGGTGTGAATTATAATGTACAAGGTATCCTGGAAGTTTTTTGAAACCATGCATGTTTATTTTATTACTCTTTTGAATTCAGACGGTAAATGTTTCCCCGACACTGTTGACCCCATCTGCTCACTCTAATGGACGGAGGGACAGAGACTGCCGGAACCCGATAATAGAGACGATAATACAGACAACAGTCTAGGGATGTAGAGGGATAGGGGAGAGTGGCGATGCATGCGATGGGAGAGAGACGACGACGAGCCCGTCTTAGGAACTTCATATGTGTAATGTGACATGAAAAAGGCGAGTCAGGTTTGACGATGTTAAGCCCAGCTCCCCATGGAGAACAGCGGAGTCTAATGCAAGTTCAGACAAATGAAGCGGCAAAGCTCAAGGAGCGGGGATGTAAGTAGCTGCAATAGTGATGTCCGCGAAATGTTAAGGTGGTGATTTGTTTTGTCAACATATACTGTAGTAATAACACTAGCTATAATAACCTCAGTGGGGTGATGCCTCCTCTCCCTCGCCCTCCCCCTCCCCCTCCCCCACCTCCTCCCCCTCCTCCTTCCCTTCCTCCTCCTGTAGTCAAATGAATAGCTTGTCATAAAAGCATTAGGGTCGAAAATCATCAATAACAAAAGGGAGATAACCATAACCAGTAACAGAGGAAGGTGAAGGGAATCCCAAAATGTGTGTCGTCTGCTACCTTGTTACACGTATGGGTATAAATGCCGACGTTTACTACAGATATCAAACCAAGACACACAGTCCACTCTGCCACGGTGCTGAGAGCACGAAAACATTCGTTTCTTCGAAATTTGACAGCAATCGGCGTGTTTGCCACTTCCATTGTAAACAAGTTTGAAGGACTGGGAAGTTCCTGTAAATATTTGTTTATAGCTTTGGTTCAAACGTACGACAGGCCAAAGCAGAAAGACCAAAACATATTTACAGGAACTTCACAACCCTTCAAACTTGTTTAGAATATATACCAGTTCCTGCCAGCCCACCCCCCAGTGCTCTCCAATCTTGCATGAGTACACGGTCAGCCCCTCAGCCTCTACTCGCTTGTTGAAACCATGTCTTTTAACAGGCGGAGATGGGCGAGCATGCTTTGGGGTTGGACGATGTGCGAGGCGCAGTGCCGTGGTTCTATCCCTGGGATGGAGAAATGTGGATTTATTGAAACTTCCATTGTATGTAAACTCCATGGTTCGAAGCATCGTTACCGTACAACTCCGTGGAGTGACTTCCAGTTAGTTCTGATTAGTATGAGCCAATCAAATGCGGCTACGAGTTCTATAGTTTCATCGTTGCTAGGCACAGCAAGTGGCGCACTCTAGTGTGAAGCAGTTAGAGCGCCTTCTGAGATGCTCTAGCTGCTGCGCGACCTTGACAGGAAGTTGACCTCTGCCACTGAGTGAAACGTCACCAAAGATTGTGTATGAAGGATTTTTGACTCTAATGCTTTTATTAAGTCGTTTCTTCGATCAAGAGGGATACATTTGAGTGTTAAATACTTATGGGGATTCGTGTATTCAAAGAGGGCCTCCAGAGCCCTATACGTTTGATGATAATGTGCTTTTAAAGTTATTAAATAAAACCAACCAATCAAAACTCTTGAGGCTGCTACATCGTAGCAGAGATGAAGCAGAGTGCAACGGAACGCAGGGTAAGTCTTTGCTGGTATCGTGGTGACCGGTCATAATGGCTTCAGCCTCTGTACAAAGAAGCCAGAAAGTTCTAATGAGGAGGGAGGCATTAGATTGGCCAGCATAGTTTGCCAAACCTTGGTGTCCGTAGATTGTCTTGGATCAAATATACAGTTTTTTTCCAAAAGTTCAGATTGATTTATTCGCTTTCATCTCCCAACTTGCAGATAACAGCGAAAAGAAGACCGCATCGCGTGCATTATGCTTGTTGCCGAAGAAGAGGCCTCGTCGAGCTCATGCGTAGTTTTCGAAGGAATCAGGTTGACCGCAAGCACAATAGTAGAACTCACAGCTAGGATGCTTCAGAACAAGCTTGGAAGCAGAATCGGTTTGTCTGGGTGTGAAGCGTAGCGATGCTGGCATGGGCATTTTGATTGCTGGTGACTATGGATTATGGATAGCTGCTGCAAGAAGGCGACTGCTCAGAGCAGCATCTTCTCCAGCCCCTGCCCTGACGTCTGGCGTTCCTTGCCCCACGATTGATCGCCTGGGGGTCTCGGATTTTGGACTCCAAAGTCATATGTGCATTCATCATAGATGACAGCACACCATCTTCCTCGACTTCCGAGATACCATTAAGAAGACGAAGAAGACGAAGAAGACGAAGAAGACGAAGAAGACGAAGGAGGAGGAGGAGGAGGAGGTGGGGGTGGGGGAGGGGAGGGGGAGGGGGAGGGGGAGGGGGAGGGGGAGGGGGAGGAGGAGGGGGAGGAGGAGTAGTCTGTGATGTTTCTTTGAGTCACCTCTCTCTACTCCAAGAATCCCAAAGGGGAGAAGACATGTTTCACAACTTGAGATGCTCCATCAAGTGAGAATTCCTCACCACTCCCAAAAGCATGCACTAACTCGGTTTAAATTCGACGCGTGCAAATTTTTGTCCCCAGCAATCTTTTAGTCATAATCTTTTATTTAGAAGTCTGTGGAAGTTTTCCCACCCCCACCCTAACCCCCTCTCCCACCTCCCCAGCCCATTTTATGAAAACGTTCGTAATAGAATTATTGTTGTTAAAAGATCGCGGGTAAATCCACCTTTGTGCCGAAATTAAACTGATTGAATAAAGATGCGGTGCTGCTGGTAGTAGTTGTAGCGGTAGTTATGCGTGCGTGTGTGTGTGTGTGTGTGTGTGTGTGTGCGCGTGCGTGCGTGCGCGAGTGTGTGTGTGTGTGTGTGCGTGTGTGTGTGTGTGTGTGTGTGTGTGTGTGTGTGTGTGTGTGTGTGTGTGTGTGTGCGTGCGTGCGTGCGCGAGTGTGTGTGTGTGTGTGTGTGTGTGCGTGTGTGTGTGTGTGCGTGTGTGTGTGTGTGTGTGCGTGTGTGTGTGTGTGCGTGTGTGTGTGTGTGCGTGCGTGCGTGCGCGAGTGTGTGTGTGTGTGTGTGCGTGCGTGTGTGTGTGTGTGTGCGTGTGTGCGTGTGTGTGTGTGTGTGTGTCAGGGTATGTGTGTGTGTGTGTGTGTGTTTGTTTGTTTGTGAATGTGCGTGCGTGTGTGTCAGTGTATGTGTGTGTGTGTTTTTGCTTGTGTGTGTGTGTGTGTGTGTGTTGGGGGGGGGGGGTGTGTATGTGTGTGTGTGTCTGTCCGTCTGTTCGCCTGTGTGTGTGTATGTGTGTGTGTGTGTGTGTGTGTGTGTGTGTGTGTGTCTGACCGTCTGTGTGTGTGTGTCTGTCCGTCTGCTCGTCTGAGTGTGCATACGTCTACGTGTGTATGTATGTGCGTGCTTGTGTATGTGTGCATGCGTGCGTGCATGTTGTGTGTTCATGCGTGCGTGCACGTGTGTGTGTGGGTTTGTGAATGTGCGTGCGAGTGTGTCAGTGTATGTGTGTGTGTGTGTTTGTGTGTGTGTGTGTGTGTGTGTTTGTGAATGTGCGTGCGTGTGTCTCAGCGTATGTGTGTGTGTGTTTGTGCGCGCGCGTGTGTGTGTGGGGGGGGGGGGGGAGGGGGGGGGGGTGTTTGTGTATGTGTGTTTGTGTGTGTGTGTGTGTGTGTGTCTGTCCGTCTGTTCGTCTGTGTGTGTCTGTCTGTCCGTCTGCTCGTCTGAGTGTGCATACGTCTACGTGTGTATGTATGTGCGTGCTTGTGTGTGTGTGTGAGCATGCGTGCGTGCATGTGTGTGTGCATGCGTGCGTGCACGTGTGTGTGTGCATGCGTGGTGTTCATGCATGCGTGCGTATATGTGTATATGCATGTGTACGTGCATGTGTGTGTGTGTGTTTCTTTGTTTTAATCTACAGGTGATAGAGCTGTGCCACATAGACACAGCGCCGAAGAAAGCAATGGCGCACATAGAGTAGCCTACTCAAAAACTGCCCACACCCGAAGGGCACACACCTCCATCACACACCTCCATCACACACCTCCATCACTCACACACCTCCATCACACACCTCCATCACACAGCTCCTCCACACAGGTACTGCTCGCCCTCATCCACTGAAACAGACGCTCGTTGTTTGTCCACGCGTCTCATATTTTACTCTCTCAACACCCACGTGTAGCGCATACGTCACACTCGCCTGGAGGTTATGTAACCCATGTATGACGCAACCTCGGGGGAATGGTGAACTGGGCGCGTGATAGGTTGTTAGTCGAGATGATCATCCTGATATCCTCCTCATTCCACCCATAAATCGCTTCCTTGCATGAGTGCGCGTGATTGGAGAACAACACCGCCTTGCCTGAAGACTGGTCGTGTCTCTCGGGCCTGGCCTCTGCTCGTCTCTGTGAAACCATTCGCTGCCTCCGACTTGTCCTTTCGGTTAATAAGCCGCCCGCCCGAGTCCAAGAGAGCGTGGAGTTATTTCCCCTGAGAGAGATCTTCTAGGTCTCGAGCGTAGAATGTGATCGTGTTCGCTCTGCGCCGCAGAAGCAGTGAAAGATTTACTGCCACCGTCTGAGACGCGAGTCGGTAATCAAATCTTCCTGCTGGGTTAATTCGATGATTCTGTTTGTAATTTTTGGGGGCAGGGTTGTAAATCGTGTAGTGCTGAAGTTACCAAATGATGCATCGCTGCATCCGTTTTCTTTTATGTTTGAAGCTGACATTCTGCATCTGACTCGCAGCGACAGCTTCGTACTCATCCTCACATATTTTGATGGCTTTGTATTTGGTGTGATTCTTGCCGTTTTTTATTGTCAGGTGCCGAAGGGTACAAATGTAATCGAGTGATGTATTCGTGCAAATTTCTTTTAAATTCATATACTGTAGCCAAGCAGATGCTCTCCATTGATTCTCTACACCGTGACCAAATTATGGAGCCTACTTGTCAGCAGTGTGATACTTTCTTGTTTCTCTACAGAAACTGGTAAATCTGCAAGCAGATATGTCTACGTAATCTTCTTTGTTTTTTTCTTCGTTTTTTTCTTCTTCAAAGCACAAGTGAATGGAATCGCAAACTGTGTAACTCTCCCATTGCCCTCAGCAAGTTCCTGTGGAAACGCTCGATTCGCTTTCATTATCATATACAGCCCCCCCCCCCCCCTTCCAACCCCCCAATCCCCCCCAACCCCCCCCACCCACCCCCCCCCCCCACCCCCCCCCCCCAACCCCCCCCCCCCCAACCCCCCCCCCCCCCAATTCCCCTACCACTTTCTTGTCGAGTGCTGATGAAGATCTCGTGTTAAATTAGCATATTATAACTTTACAGGGTCCCCCCCCCCCCCTCCCCTCCCCCTCCCCCCCCCCCCCCCCTCGCAAAGTGGTTTTTTTTAATCGCACCATATGGAACTAATCGAAAGGATGTGAAGAGAGTCAATTTACAGATTACTTTTAGAACGAACACGTGACTAGCCAAACGTTTTTGAAGTTGACATGCACAAACGCGCAGTTTAGAACATTGTAGACACGAAAGGGCACGTCTTCAAGTGGGACCGGATGAAAGAGATGGGAAATGCGGAAGAAGACAAAAAGCCTTCCTGACCCTTTTGTGTTGGACTCCTTTCTTTTGTTTGAAAGGGTCTTGAATCCTCACAACTGAAAGACTCAGAGAAAAAAACCACCAACTTAGATTATGACGATTCTCGCGATACACGGCAAATGTTCCTATGGCCACAACACTCTGAGGTCATGCAACCACAATAGAGTCCCTCGTCCGTTCCCCCCCCCCCCCGCCCCCCCCCCCCCCCCCCCCCCCCCCCACACACACACCTATTCCTTTCCCACTTAAGCAAGGGAGACATAGACAACTAAAGAGCACTCTAAGAGCGCAAACCTCCGCCAAGAAAGCCACAGTTTCGCTGTTCCAATTTAAAAATTCAAAAACAGATACGTTCTAAAATTTAATGGATTGTTTCAAGGGTGAAACCCTTATCTTCCAACAAATTTAATTAAAGTCCGTTTCGAACTTTTGGAGTAATATTGAGTACATGAAAGCAAGCAAACCAGGAGCACAACGCGGCAAAATTCCTGCAGTGGGTTCTGCTTGCCGGGCCTGATGCTACATGACGGTGCAGGTTACTTCATGTTAGCGCTGCTAGTGGTTCACGGAAGTACGCCTGCGATGCGGCCTGTATGAAGTAAGACGTTGTTCCGCTCAACTCGTGAACGTTAATTTTTAACGCCGTACAGCCGTTAAATAGACGTCAGCTCTTCTATGGTCTGTACTTGTATAATTCAGGCAGCATGTTCTGTTAGCCAGGCCTGACGCAACGAAGTTAAGTTCATATTAGCGCATGCTAGCGATCTCTGAGTGTGGAACGTATACACCGGCTTGCTGCACACGGCGGCGTATGGTGCTGCGATAAAATATCTGTATGGTTTTAATTCCAAAACTCGATAACAGTTAACCCCCAATATTTAACGGATTGTTCCTTGGGTAAATCCATGACCTTGCACCAAATTTGATCAGAGTTCGTTCGGAACATTTTGAGTTAATTTGCACAGAGAATAACGAACGAGCTAATGCACGCACGCACTAACCGGAGGTCATGAATCTTTTGGAAATAAATGTCCTTCATTAATCTGGACAAGGCCACTCTGCATCGGTGGGTGTATTCCAAGGACTACGGTGCTAAATCTTCATCGCTATGGAACAACACGGCACTCGGGGTGGAGGTGGAGGTGGTGGGTGGACTTGAAAGGGCTGGTCACTTTGATGAGAGGAAGCGATCTGGAGGAGTCCTGGGACTGCCAGGAAGGCGGCGACGGCGGAATGGGATGAGCTGCTTACCGCTGCGCATTACTCTCCAGCCACAGAGGCCCTGCATCCGGGGCGTAGGCAAATGGAAGAAATTAGACAGGATCTTCATCGGTCAAGCGTCCACTTTCTGCGATCCGCCTGAGAGCGTGGACTGGTTTTCTGTGATGTGCGGCCAACGTCTTCAGCTCTGATGGGGATCCCAGCGCTATGTTTGCTCAGCAGGATAATCTAGGATTCTCCGCAAACAAACGGAAATGGAAGCACGGGTGGAGAGCGCGGGCACAAGTCCGTGTGGATGGGCGGCGTGCTGCTCCCGTCTGCGAGTAGACTGATCCGGCACAAGAAGAGCGGAGGGAACGTCGGAACTCCCCCGTGCCACTCTCACTGTGCGAGAGCACTGGGCACCAAGTCCCACGACCCGTCTCATTGCCAGCGCTGAGTGAGTGGTGTGCTTTTGTGTTGACAGCTTCCTCGCACGTGCATCGTTACCTCTGCCAAGGAGTGGATGTTTTACCATCGGTTCCACCGTGAAATGGTTAGTTATTCAGCGAAATAACTGTTAAAAATTCAAAACTGATCACAATGAAATTTGACGCAAGGTCAGGGTTTTACCAAGAAACAATCCACTAATAATTATATTTGGGAGGCTGTCTGCTCTCTCCTTTTGGAACTAGGGAGGACTCTGAGAGCGCAAACCTCCGCCAAGGAAGACAACATTTCTCCTCAATAAAATGTACAATTAGCAAAGACAGCCTGACTCTACGAAGTTTAGTTCATTTCATGAGCTAAGAACTATGTTAGTGCGGAACTCGTGCCAATAGAATCTCTGTTCATACTTTCAATTCCCAAACTACATAATAGAGAACTTTCTCTTTTTGGCTGTGATTCCCAACCGAGATAATAGACAACTTCCAACATTTAATGGATTCTTCCTTGGTTGAAATCCTGACCTTCCACCAAATTTAATCAGAATCCGTTTTGAACTTTGCGAGTTAGTTTGCTAATTAATAAAAACCGCTGGCGCTGAACCTCCAGGTTTTGGCATATTAAAAAAAATGTAAAAAAAGATCGGGTTCGACCCCCAAATCTCTCGAGAAAAGAGGGGGAAAACACACACACACACACAAAAAAACACAAAAACCCAGGTCGGGTTCGAACCCACAACCTCTCGAAAAAAGAGAAGAAAAAAAAGTTTCAGCGCAGAATCAAACCTGGTCATGCATGACCAAGAGACGAACGCTCTACCAGCTGAGCCATTAGAGAATTGCTATGATGGAGTGTTTGTAAAGCATGTAAATCCATTTCTAAGGTATTGGCCCAGGAACAATCGACCATATATTTAAAACATGATGGATAGGTTCAGGAAAGCTCCTATTATGACATGTTTTGTTTTCCTTTGGCATGTCATAGACGCTGAATTAACACTCACACAGTCACACAGAGGAGGAAGTGTATTATACTTTATAGATGTTCACACCAGACATGTGCATGTGTGGTACTGCTACCGAGTACCGTCGTTCTACAAGCAACGAGTCAATCCTGATAACACGATGCATAACTGGTAGGTTTTTAGGCTAGATTTGCTTTGAAAAGTTGCAGAAAATCTTATGGTGGTTACAATCTGAAGGTATAACAAGTTTTGACAAGGAAAAAATCAAGCAACTATAACCATTCTGACCGTTGTCAGCCATGTTTGCAGAAGCTCCTAATCTCGCTGGAAACAAGATTTCATACTCTTGTCGTGGAACCAAACGACGAAAAGATTGACCTGATTTTTCAATACAAACACTGCATTCATTTTGTTGTTTAGACTGCAAGTGTAACTTTTCTGACTTGCGTTCCACTCAACACATTTTTGACCTAGTGGACATGTACTCGATTAATTGACTCGATTAAATTGAACTGATGTATTTGATATACATTTGTATTAATCCTGAAAAATTAGGAAATCATACTTCATTCATTCGAGCATTAGTCTTGACAGCATTCAGCGGACGAAGTAAACATCAATCTACTTCAACCATAACGTAAGTGCGAGTTGCAGACGAAACTATCACCGTCACATGACACGGTGACGCCGAATGTCAAATCACTGCTATCTTACGGTCGAAATAATCGGAGAAAGTCTGAATAATCTGAGAAAGAAAATCGAATTGGTTTATTATGTGTATGAATACATTGCATTGCAAAATTGGAAATGCGGGTCAATGCACCTTCACGCTAAAGCACCTGTCAATGGATTTCGTTGCGATATAACAACAATGTATTCCGCGCGTCAGCTATAAATAGACGTGCGCGAACTTGGAAGATCGGCGTGTAGATGACCTGCATTTTCATTTGTAAAAGATAAGCGCTTTAACGACCTATTGATGCAATCAACATACAGATTTAATAAATTAATGCTGTTCATGGCTTACATTTTCTTTGGATGGGTTTCTAGTGTCCCAATATACAGCTTTTTCTGTTCGAACTGTAGACAGCGTGTGTGTGTTTAGCTATATACGTCTCCGTTTAGCGCGATGTGCATACCAAATCCAGTTAGGGCTTTATACGTGGTTAGGGCCCGTACAGCTAAACACACACACGCTGTCTACGGTTTGCACAGAAAAAGCTGTATAATTATTGGGACACTAGAAACCCCATCCAAAGAAAATGTAAGCCATGAACAGCATTAATTTATCAAAGCTGTATGTTGAATGCATCAGTAGGTCGAAAAAGCTGGTACATGTTACAATTCGCAATGCAGGTCGACACGGCGAAGAATCCGTGGCGACGGCTCCACTGCTTACATTGCGTGTTCGCACAGAAATCGCTGTATTTGGGGGATACTAAAACCCCATCCAAAGAAAATGTAAGCCATGAACAGCATTAATTTATCAAAGCTGTATGTTGAACGCATCAATAGCTCGTGAAAGCTCCCACGATTTAAAATTGCAAATGCAGGTCGACGCGATATAGATATCTTATCTACACAAGAAGCGTCTATTGCCATGGCTTGGCACGAGAACGAGGCGCGGAGCAAAGGGACGTAACTCTAAATTCTGACTCCGCTTCGCGTAATGAAAATCGATTGAGTTCGCGGTGTCAGCAAAGATTATAGGTACCTATAATCTTTGGTGTCAGTTCCAGAATGTCTGGCCGACGAAATCTGAACTTACGAAATACTTCTTGGTCATCGTAGGTGTCGAAGGGATTAGTTCGGTCCCGGAAAATCCTGTTTCTTCGTAGAAGACGCCGCTGCCGTGCTCGGAAAAACAAAACGGCCGCCATATATTTACACGCGTTTAGGCCCTCGGAGGTGCGATAACTTTATACGCGAAAATCCGCATAGGATAGGCTAACCAGATTGACGTGCATACCGATTGTTCCCGCCTATCCGCCCGTATAGGGGATAAACGCGACCGACGTGCATACGGGCCCTGGACGCCTAAGCAAGCCGAAGAATTCTATTCTATTCTATTCTATTCTATCCTTCAAAAATCTCCTCGCAAATGACGTCACGTTATACGACGTCAAATGATGACGTCACAGATTTTGCAAAATGGAGTCTGTTGAATCGTTTTCAATGAAACACCAAAATGTAAAAAAGTCACTTTCTTTTCAAACCTCGATTCTGAAAATTTGATAATATTGAATGGGACCTAACTTCCAGTCAGTGTGCAAAATCTCAAGGAAATCCGTCCAGTAGTTTTTGAGATATAGGCCGTGGAGACGGGACAGACAGACAGACACACACACACACACAGACAGCCTAGTAAAAACCGCTGGCGCTGAACCTCCAGGTTTTGGCATTTAAAAAAAGATCGGGTTCGAACCCGCAACCTCTCGAGAAAAGAGGGGGAAAACACACACACACATAAAAACCCCCAAAAACACAACCTCTCGAAAAAAGAGAAGAAAAAAAAAGTTTCAGCGCAGAATCAAACCTGGTCATGCATGACCAAGAGTCGAACGCTCTACCAGCTGAGCCATTAGAGAATTGCTATGACAGAGTGTTTGTAAAGCATGTAAATCCAATTCTAAGCTATCGGCCCAGGAACAATCAACCATATATTTTAAACATGATGGATAGGTTCAGGAAGCTCCTATTATGACATGTTTTGCTTTCCTTTGGCATGTCATAGACGCTGAATTAACACTCACACAGTCACACAGAGGAGGAAGTGTATTATAGATGTTCAACCCAGACATGTGCATTCGTACTCATTCAGTGATTCACGCACACACCGTGTGTGGTACTGCTACCGAGTACCGTCATTCTACAAGCAACGAGTCAATCCTGTTAACACGATTCATAACTGGTAGGTTTTTAGGCTAGATTCGCTTCGAAAAGTTGCAGAAAATCTCATGGTGGTAACAATCGTATCTATTAAACAGTGAAAAAATACTTTTAAAAGTGCGAATTTGTATGATTCAAAACTATACAGGAGTTACTTCCCGTGACACATTTTCGTAGTTTTGGCCAATCAGAAATTAGGTCAGATTTACTGCGGAGATTTCACCATGGCAGCGTGTGCATGGGCCAATTGTAAACAGTGGCTACATCAAGCTTTTTAAACTTGAAAAATTCTATGAGGTAGGCTGTGTAGCATTTTAATAGTTCCTAGTGCTAGACTTGCATGCGTGGCGGCTATTATGCAGTCTAGGTGCAGCAGGTTGGGTTATACATAGTAGGGCTGTCTTTCCAGAAGTAGTCTAACGTACTAGCCTTGAAGTTGTCGACAGTGTTCGCAGATACGGCGTATTCACCCTTCTCAAAAAATCTCCTCGCATGTGACGTCACGTTATACGACGTCAAATGATGACGTCACAGATTTTGCAAAATGGAGTCTGTTGAATTGTTTTCATTGAAACACCAAAATGTAAAAAAGTCACTTTCTTTTCAAACCTCGATTCTGAAAATTTGATAATATTGAATGGGACCTAACTTCCAGTCAGTGTGCAAAATCTCAAGGAAATCCGTCCAGTAGTTTTTGAGATATAGGCCGTGGAGACGGGACAGACAGACAGACACACACACACACACAGACAGACTAATAAAGTCTGTAGGACCTCCAGTAAACCTGGAGGGATAAAGTTTGTAGGACCTCCAGTAAACCTGGAGGGATTAATTAACTAACAAACAGACTAGAATGATAGAGGGTAAGACAACATTGGCGTAGGTCACGGAGTAGATAACGTCATGCTATCGATGACGTCGTCGTATGAGTTTGGCACTCAGAAATTGCTTTCACTAGTTTCAACCACCAAAATGAACTAAACGCCTTCCCGTCAGGCCTGGCTAGCAAAGCATCCTGCCTGAATTCATTATACAGACCATGGAAGAGAACGTGTGGCTTCCTTCACCGAGGTTTGCGCAGTGCCCTCTAGTTTATATTGTACCAATGAATGAACACTAAAGATGGGAGAAAAGAGGGAACCAATAATTGAACCAACGGTCTAAGGGTATTTTCAAATAATTTTATGGCGTTTAAGCCTTTGTAGACTATGACTGCCAATGACCACGGAGATTAATAAAGTTGGTAAGAGTAAAACTAAAAGCAAGTGAAATATCCATTTCCCTAATTATTCACCTTGAACGAATCGCGAATGGAGATGTGATGGGTCTATTCTTACCTCATACTCATGTGGGTGGGTGGGTGGGTGGGTGGGGGGATGGGAGCGCGTATTTTCAGGAAATAGAGCATGTTGATAGACAAGCAAAACTCTCATATTCTAACATGGAGTGAAAAAACTCCCTGTACATATTACTAGCCACCATTCTAGTAAACTAGAGATTTCGCCTACCGGCAAAAGTATCTCTAGCACAGTTCACATCACGTGATGGAAGGTTTTTGGCCAATTTATTCATACGGAGGTCACACGAGAGGCTTGTGGGATAGCCGATGTGCTCCCTGACATACGCCGTTAAAGTAGTTCTAAGACTATTTCGCACAAAACTCTTAACTTACTCTTGTTGAGACAACAAACAAGCGTTTATTCGATACAATAAAATGTTTGTGTTGAAATGGAACCAAGTTTTTACATCTGAATGATTTCTGTAAAAAGTGGAGAGAAAAATAGTATGAGAACGAACTATTTTTGGCGCAAGGCTGTAATGCCAAGGGCCAAGCCTATTACGCATTCATTGCGAACTGTGCCAGAGTCAATACTCGGGTTTACAGAATGACTAGCCACAAGACTGGTTTCTCTGATACGTCATACGAGCAGCAAGTCAAAAGATGGCGAAAGGGTGGATGAGGATAATGCAGGACTTAAAAGAATGGACAAAACAAGAACCAAGCCATGAAAATGCTCTGCGGCCCGGTGTCACAGGATATTTCGGAACCGGAAAAATCGGAACCATTCCGATTTATCCTGGCCCTGGTGGCAGGATTTTTCGGAACCACCAGGATATTTCGGAACCGTCTAGAAGGTCATTAGCCCACAACTCATTGTACTCCAGCGCGTGAGTGTTCCCACGCCTGTGGCAAACAAGTGTTCTGTTGCGGAAGAATGTGAAGGGAATTTGTAGACTATGGGTAGCTAAAGAATTGTGTAGAATTGCTTGTGTTTGTGCTTGCATTTTCCTTCCCTCACACACACACACGCACGCACGCACGCACGCACGCATGCACACGCTCAGACACACACACTCAGACACACGCACACGCACGCACTCACACACACACCCGCGCGCACACACACACGTATACACACGCACGCACGCACACGCATACACACACGCACGCTCACACACGCACGCACACATACATACGCACGCACACACACAGACACCTCCCCCCATACCCACCCACCGACACACACACGCGCGCGTGCGCGCGCACACACATACACACACACGCACACACACACTCACACGCACATGCACAAGCACACACACATACATACATGCACACACACACACATACACACACACACTTTGTTTTTAGTTTACGACTTTTTCTAAACAGATTGTGAAGAGTTTCTCACACTTTGCTGAGGTTGTGCAATAAATCTCTTCTCACCTACCTGTTTATGTCCTTGTTTATGAATTACAAATTCACGCACAGAAGGCCCACATGGCTTCACTAATATTCTGTCTGCATCATTCCGTGTCAAAATTCACTGAGTTACAACTCACTGTACTCCAGCGCGTGAGTTTTCCCACGCCTTTGGCAAACAAGTGTTCTGTTGCGGAAGAATGTGAAGGGAATTTGTAGACTATGGGTAGCTAAAGAATTGTGTAGAATTGCTTGTGTTTGTGCTTGCAGTTTCCTTCCCTCACACACACACACACACACACACACACACGCACACACACACACACGCACGCACGCACGCACGCATGCACACGCTCAGACACACACACTCAGACACACGCACACGCACGCACTCACACACACACCCGCGCGCACACACACACGTATACACACGCACGCACGCACACGCATACACACACGCGCGCTCACACACGCACACACACAGACACCTCCCCCCATACCCACCCACCGACACACACACGCGCGCGTGCGCGCGCACACACATACACACACACGCACACACACACAGACAAATATACAACAAGCACAAGGAACAAGTTCAGACAATCATTGCAGACGTCAAGAAGTCATACTACAGCACCAAAATCTGTGAATTCACCTCCACAAAAGCCTTATTCTCCACCATGGACAAACTGCTTGGTTGCTCGTCCGCCTCTCCCTTACCCAACAACATCGACCCCTCCGAACTCCCACAAGCCTTCTCAGAATACTTCCACAATAAGATCACAGCCATCCGCGACAAACTGGACAACATACCCTACCAAAGCTCTGACACTCCTCCTGCTCTCACTTGCACTCCTCTCACACACTTCAAGCCTCTCACTCTCTCTGAACTGCAGTCATCAAAGATATCACTCTAAAAACTTGTGACCTTGACCCTCTTCCAACCCAACTCTACTCTGACTGTCTACCCGAACTTCTTCCTTCTATCCTTGAAATCATCAACAACTCTCTGCAAGCAGGCACTGTCCCAGACTCATTCAAGACCGCCATTGTCAAACCTCTTCTGAAGAAACCATCACTCGATCCCAACGTCCTAGGCAATTTCCGCCCTGTCTCAAACCTATCCTTTATCTCCAAACTTCTTGAAAGAATAGTCCTCAACCAACTCAACTCTCACCTCCTGTATCACAATCTTCTCTCTCCTCTTCAATCAGCCTATCGACCTAACCACTCCACCGAAACTGCCCTTCTAAAGATCACAAATGACCTTCTCTTGGCCGCTGACAAAGGTGAAATCTCTGCCCTTGCCCTCCTGGATCTATCGGCCGCATTTGACACGGTTGACCACAACATTCTTCTTCAACGTCTTCAGCTTACTTTTGGCATCCATTGCACTGTCCTCTCTTGGTTCTCTTCCTATCTCGCTAACCGCTACCAGGCTGTTTCCATCGACAACCTGAATTCAGACCCCATCAGGCTCGAGTGTGGAGTCCCTCAGGGGTCTGTACTTGGGCCTGTTTTGTTCACCCTCTACACTCAACCCCTCGACCATATCTTTGACCGACACAATGTTCTCCACCACTCTTTTGCCGATGACTCTCAGCTCCACAACAACTCTTCTCCTGATCAAGCTGACTCTCTCCTACAAGAGAAAACAAGCTGCAACTTAACGGCAGGAAAACTGAAGCCATTCTGATAGGCACCACTTCCAAGCTCTCCAAAGCCTCCTCTACTTCTCTTGAACTCTCCGATTCATCCATCCCTCTGTCTTCTTCTGTCAAGAATCTTGGTGTCACCCTAGACAACACCCTCTCAATGAAAAAACACATCTCTTCAGTCTCAAGCACCTGTTATTTTCAACTCCGCCGCATTGCCACCATCCGCAAGTATCTCACCAAAGACGCCGCAATCAAACTTGTCACTTCTACTATTCTGTCTCGTCTCGACTATTGTAATTATCTTTTTGCTGGACTCCCCTCTTGTTCTATCTCGCGTTTGCAGCGCATTCAAAACTCCTCTGCACGCCTTATACTAAAGAAGAAAAAGAAAGACCACATCACCCCCATGCTACATGACCTCCATTGGCTACCTATTTCAGACAGAATCAAATACAAGCTCAACACGCTCACATACAAATGCCTCAACAATCTTGCTCCTTCCTATCTGTCTACCTCTCTCAAACTCTGTAAACCTGTCCGATCACTCCGCTCTTCTCTAGACACTCTCAGACTCGACATCCCGCCACAAAGACTCACAACCGTAGGCGGGCGCTCCTTCACATTCCAAGCGCCCACCCAATGGAACGCTCTACCTCTCAGCCTTCGTCAGAAACCAACCTTAGCTTCGTTCAAATCCAGCCTAAAAACCTTCCTTTTTCCCAAAACGGAGAAAGAGTAAACTCCACCATATCATCCATCACACTGATGCAATGCAAACCTGGTACCAAAGCAAGCCATGTACGTTAGTATTATTGTAATTATTATCTTATGTTATGTGTATATATGTTTGATTGTTGTGTGCATATTTGCACCTGCCATAATGTTTTGTATTAGGGTGTGTATTCTTTCTTTATGGGTGTGAATGTGTGTGTGTGCGCCTTGAGTCGCCTAAGTGGTGAGATATGTGCGCGTTATAAGTGATCGTATTATTATTATTATTATTATTATTATTATTATTATTATTATTATTATTATTATTATTATTATTATTATTATTATTATTATTATTATTATTATTATTATTATTTTTATATTAACCATCCCGTTCTCTCCGTTCAGCAAATGATAAGCTTCTCAAAATTCCAAAACGTAGTGCAAAATCTTTTGGTGAGCGTAGTTTTAGTTTCAATGCCCCCTCTGTCTGGAACTCGCTGCCGACTGGCCTGCGTGACGCACCCACGTTACCTATTTTTAAGTCGCAATTGAAGACTCACATGTTTCGACTGGCTTTTGCTTGATTGTAGGTTTTTTTCTCATGATCATGTATGTTGTTGTATCCATTCTCAGGTCTGTAAGTTGTATTATGTGTTGTATTATGTTGGTAAGCTTGCTGATGAATGTCTGCGTGTGAATGTGGTTATGTCAGCGCATTGAGTTGTACAGAAGTGCGCTATACAAATGCTATGCATTATTATTATTATTATTATTATTATTATTATTATTATTATTATTATTATTATTATTATTATTATTATTATTATTATTATTAAACTCATGAAAGCCAGCCTACTTTGAATGAATTAGCCCATTAGAGAGAGAGAAAGAGAGAGAGAGAGAGAGAGAGAGAGAGAGAGAGAGAGAGAGAGAGAGAGAGAGGAGGGGGGGGAGTGATTTGATCTGGGCCTAATACAGTCGAGACCGGATGTAAGAAAGTCGTCGGGACCCAATTTTTGTCTTTCATACATCCGGTCTTTACTAAATCCGGTTAACCGGATGTATGAAAATATTGAGGATCGACTTTCATACATCCGGCCACGCATCTTTTACTTGATAAAAGTAGTTTTTTTTCTCATATCATTTTTGTTTTTATTTGGGTTTTTTAATATTTAAATGTTTTGATACATATCCTAGTTAGAAGAAAAGGTTTGTGAATAACAAGTGGAAAGTACACGTATTTACATACACACAATCAGGACAACCGGGAGAAAGAGCAACTGTTTGTGTAAGGAACTGTTCTGATTTGCATGTACCGTGCACTCTCCACCCCCCTCTTTCTCTCTGTATATGTGTGCGCGCGTACGTGCGTCCGTGTGTTTGTGTGTGGTACAACTGTATTGTGTGCGTTCCCTCCAGAACCCTTTTGCGCTTTTGACGATGTTTTTGGTCGTGAAAGCTTTGTAAGGACAGTTGGCGTAGCAAATAACATTTTCTGATCTCTCTCTCTCTCTCTCTCATCTCTCTCTCATCTCTCTCTCTCTCTCTCTCTCTCTCTCTCTCTCTCTCTCTCTCTCTCTCTCTCTCTTTCTCTCTCTCTCTCTCTCTCTCTCTCTCTCTCTCTCTCTCTCTCTCTCTCTCTCTCTCTCTCTCTCTCTCTCTCTCTCTGTCTCTCTTTGTCTCTCTCTCTCGCGCGCGCACTGGATACAAAAAAGCGAGTTAAACTTAAAACCAGTTTAATGGATAAAAACAACAACATAAAAAGCAACAACTGAGTCACACCCACGACCAATGCCTCTGGTTTTTATTGTACAAAAAATGCCTTCCTGGGCTATTATGGCTCTTCAGTCATTACAAATTTATAACAGGTTAAAATGGCTGTTATGGGTTTTCGTGACGAATTTATAACATGTTAAAAAAATGACTGAATGAACAAAAAAATTATACAGACTAACTCATTTACAGCTATAGAATCTGGATAAAAAAATCAGTTGGTGGGGAAGTTTTCAGGGCATCCTCATTTAGACTACCTTTGAGGACACCACCCGCTCAAAATGGCCACAGACATTTTCGAGGTAAATGTTCTCCTCGGACCTGTCTACCCCATTTATCGGAAAAAGGGGTGGGTGTGGCAGCCATCTCCGCGAGCATTTGGAAGTGGCTGTGTACACCACAATGGTGGTTTGAAGGAGGGTGGCAGTCGCGAACGGGGTCGGAGGGTGTTGTGAGCGAGATAATCACCTACATCTCCATCCACGTATGCAGAGAAAGACTGTGATTCCTGCATATGATGTTGATTATTTTTTCTCGGACAACCATGTGCTCGGCCTGGCTACCACACAAGTCAAGGCCTATGGCACAGTGCAAGCAGTTCCCATCCCCTACAATGTGGTTTAACTCCGAAGGGACCCCAAGATCTTGGGTTGGACACCGTTCGGGCAAAAACAAAGGGCCCGAAAGGCCCAATCTTGCACACTGGCGAACCCTTCATTCCACATTAGTGGGGTGAAAGGCTAGCTAGCGGCTGCCCCTCGTGTGCACCACACAATTTTACTTCTTCTTCTTCCCCGTCTTCCAGTTTTCTTTTCTTTCCGCTACAACTGCCTCGGTCTCCGCCCTCTCTTACCCCCTCCCTCTCCTCTCTTCCCAAGTCCCTCTCACTACCTTCGCTTTCCCATGTCCTTCCAAACTCCTTTCTCTCCTTTCTCCTCCCCCCTGTGTCTCCCGTCTCATCCCAAGTCCCTCTTTCTCCACTCTCCTTTCCCCTCTCTCTCGTCCCCTCTCCTCTCACGCAACTCCCTTCTCCCTCTCCTCCTATTCCACTGTCTTTAAAAAAAAAGTCTGGCACCCGTGTTTGCTTCCAAAGTCATCCCAAGTCCCTCTTTCTCCTGACTGTTCCCACTCTGTCTCGTCTCCTCTCTTTCCATGCCCCTTCCACCTTGCCTTCCACTCATGCCACTTCCTCCTCCCTCTCCTTACAGGGCACTTCCTCCTTCCTCTCCTCCCAGGCCACTTCCTTCCTCTCCTCCCAGGCCACTTCTTCCTTCTCGTCCCAGGGCACTTCCTTCTTCCTCTCCTCCAAGGGCATTTCCTCCTTGCTCTCCTCCCAGGGCACTTTCTTCTTCCTCTCCTCCCAGGGCACTTCCTCCTCCCCTTCCACTCCCGCCACTTCCTCCTTCCATGCCACTTCCTCCTCCTCCTCCTCCTCCCCTGCCCCTTCCTCCTCCCTCTCTTCCCACGGAACTTCCTTCTTCCTCTCTTCCAATGCCACTGTCTCTTTAAAAAAAATCTGAAACACGTGTCTGTTTTGGGGAATTCTCAATGTGGCGTAAGAGCATCTCTTTGAACCCATTGAAGCACTTGATCAAGTTCCGTCTTTCCTGTCAGCATGCAAAAGTTGCTTATGACCGTTGCGGACGCCATAGCCTCTCTTGATGACACCTGGGGCATTTCTTCGTCTTCTTCCTCTGATGATGCATTGGAATCTGGGATTCTGGAAGTGCACGGTTCTGCTGCTACATCCGGTGCAGCTGTTGGATCCTCGGTGAGCACTTCCTCATCAACAATGAAGTAATCAGATGGGGGGACGTTCCACTCCCGAAACAGGCGAGAAAGGAGCGGCTCCACTTCCTGCAGGTCTTTCTCAAGGCAGGGTTCTGAATCTGATGTTGTCTGGTCATCTGAGGAATGACGGAAGCCAGCGTTGCGAAAGCAGTGGGCAATGGTGTCTGTAGTGACCTTTTCCCATGACTGCGTCGTTATGTGTATGGCATCAAGAAGAGTTGGCTGGTAGGTACCTCCTCCGTCCTCAGTGCAGGCGAGATGGTTCAAACACATGAACCTCCTGTACTTCACTTTGAAATTGTGAATGATGCCCGCATCAAGGGGCTGGAGTTTCGATGTCGCATTTGGCGGAAGGAACAGTACCTCGACTGCACGGAGATCAGGCAATTTGTGACTGGAACAGTTGTCCATCACGAGTAGGAACTTCCTATTTTGCCTTTCCATGACTCTGTCAAACTGAATTAGCCAGGGTTCGAAGATTTCATTTGTCATCCAAGCAGATGCGTTGCTGTCATATTGCACAGGCAAACCTTTCTTGACGTGTTTGAGGCATCTCGGATTCGCGTATTTGCCAATAAAGATTGGCTGACGCTTGTCTTCACACACACACACACACACACACACACACACACACACACACACACACACACACACACACACACACACACACACACACACACATACAAACACACACACACACACGCACACACACACACACACACACATTTTACTCAACTGTAGATATCTGGAGTTTCAGCAACTGTAACAATTGAATTTTCGGTAAATATGTGGATTTCGGGAAATAAAGAATTAATGACCGAAATCGCCACGAAATCCATTAGGATTTCGGAAATATTATCTTTTTTAAATACCGAAATCCGCGGATTTCGATGTTTAGATTGTAAATACCGAAATCCACTGTATTCCGGTAAATAAATACCGAAATCGGCGGATTTGGGTATTTAATTCTTTATTTACCGAAATTCACGAAATCCACGCTTGATTCCGGTGGATTCCGGTGGATTCTGGTGGATTCCGGTTGGATTCCGGTGGATTCCGTGTATTGACCCCCTAAATCAAAGGCCATATGTGTTCGGGATTTGTATGGACTGTCCTCTCCTGCCTTTATGATTTTAAGGCGCTCAGACAATGTCAACACTCTACGTTTGCCTGTAACTTTCGCTTTGCTGTGCGGGTCCGCCATTTTGCAAGTTCGAGTAGCTATGGAAGAAAAATTATTCTCACCACAATTTGGTGACTTGTGTCTACTTTCGTGTTCTTGCTGTGCGGGTCCGCCAATTTGCGAGTTCAGGTCGCTATGAAGGGAAATTACTCTCACCACACTTTGGTGACTTGGGTCTACTTTCGTGTTCTTACAACCGGTCTTGCAACAACACATTTGTGCTGCTCGGGGCCAGAGATTTGCTTTCATACAACCGGACTTTTATACATCCGATTTTCATACAACCGGAAAATTCTAAGTAATAACAAAGAGTAGCTTCTGCAGGGACCCTGCCTGCCCCTTTCATACATCCAGACTTTCATACATCCGGTGTTTTATACATCCGGTCTATACTGTACCAAGCTTGGCCATAATGGACATACATCAGGTTAAAACATTCAGATATTCATATGTACAGGAATGTTAAAATAGATACTATATTACGGCCATCGAAATGGCATGAATAGCATATTCATACATCGTCGCAGGTATGACCTTATGGTAGCTCACCGCCTCGGTATCAGAAACACTTCTATACCAGTTGGTGGAGAGAGAGAGAGAGAGAGAGAGAGAGAGAGAGAGATAGAGAGAAAAAGAGAGAGAGAGAGAGAGAGAGAGAGAGAGAGAGAGAGAGAGAGAGAGTTAATATGTATAACCGTATACACAAATGTGACAACGTGACTTAGAATCCAGAAGGAGTTTAACAACAGGTTCTGTAAAAATCTTTATGTATTATTACTCGTACTTAAAAAGCAGTCTGTAGCTGCTTGAGCATCTTTAATAAAACAACATACATTAAACATCGTTTGGTCAAGGTAAATTGTTTTTTGTTAGCGTAGTAGTTTGTTTCACTCTGATTTGAAACCTTCTAGAAACTCAGAAAATCATACGAAAGCATCTAGAAGGTGGTTCCGAAATATCCTGGTGGTTCCGAAATATCCTTTCACCAGGGCCAGGATAAATTGGAATGGTTCCGAAATATCCTAGGATTTTTGGGAACCGGTTCCGATTAATCCTGGTTCCGAAATATTCTACGACACCGGGACGAGACTGTTCACATCTTCAGGCAGACCTGGACTTTTCCCAGCAGGAAGGAACAGCGCATGCAAGGTCAGCGTTGGCAATCACACAGCTACAGACCCAAGTGCTGGGTCAATTCTTGGTCAAGTCCCTAGCTGCCCAGGCCGGCATCCATTCGATTACGCGCCTTTGGTCAGTCCCCATGAGCCAGCGTGGAGACTTTGCTCAGACTGCAGCATCATGCAAGGCCTTGCTGATTCCCACAGACTGCCCCTTTCCAGGCTCGGAGACTGGAACTATGCGTTTTAGGATCTCTCTAGCTCAAGGAAATGGTGGCGCCAAACTGCGAGGAGCTGCCACACGGTCCGAAGTTTATATATAATTCCCCAAGCAACATCTCCTTGTATGACTAATATCTTACCTTGCAGAAAAAATGGGCGTGACGAAGTCTGTTTAGTTTCTCTCCTGTATAAATTTATCCCATACGAAACTTTTAAAAACAAAACTCTACAGAAAGAAATGTCATAAACAGAAAATGCTGTCTAAACACACTGAAACGAGCCGAAAACACAAGCACCCATGCACCGTCGTTTCAAATACCCAATGGCCTGGCTGCCCCACAACAAACACGTGCGAAACTGTGACTGTGCCGTCTCCAAAGACTAACTTCCCTGAAAGGACCAGCTGTGGGGAGCATTTTGCTTCTGCATGCCATTCTAATCGCATTTCTCGAGACAGTATGTTGACATCGACCAGGAAAGTCAAGGCATCCAGTGCTGCGCGGTAAACTCCACATGACTTGAACTTCCTCAAACACCGAAAAGCCTATCCCGTCTGATCCTCCTAAAGTCCTGCCCTACCCCGAGAATTTGCCAGTCTCTTGAGAGCTTTCAGACATGCTTCTGAGGAAAGTGCCGATTAACATCGCGCCAGGGTTCTTGAGAAAAAAAACACACCCAACCACATACAACAGGAGCAGCACTGGTGAAAGCCATGTCCACAAGATGGAAACTCAGATAAAAAAGAGACCACCGGATTTCCGAAGGCAAATGGAAATGACCTCAGGATCGTTTGCTACATCCGCTGCCTCCTAGCCTGTGTTAAGCCAGAAATTCCTACGCCTGCATACGATATTTGGGTCATTTCCGTTCTGTCTACGAGGTGACTGTTCCACAACTCCAGTCCGCAACAAAACACACAACGCTTGGTACAGTTTTTGGTCATGATGACGACGATGACGACGACGACGACGATGACGACGACGACGACGACGACGTCGGTGATGATGATGATGATGATGATGATGATGATGATGATGATGATGATGATGATGATGAAGACGACGACGATGATGATGAGTGGAGTTTTTCTATTAGCCTTTGTAGGCTCCACAAGGCTAATGACATGGAAAATAAATACATCTGATCAGAGTAAGAGAAAATCTTGATTTGTCTAGTTGTTCGCTTTTTGCAAATGGCGTAGGGAGACACGGAGTATCTCTTTATACCCCCAACCTACAGGAGACAAAAGGAAGAGACAAAAAACAGGACAGCGAGGGTCATCCTCGCGACCGGTCTTGTTCGTTGTCTCCCTGTTGCTTTCAGGTTCCTATCGTCTCTGTTTTCCTGCAACGGCTGTGCTCTGGGCATACAGCAGAAACGTTTCTAGTTAAGGGATGGCCCCGAAACAAAGAGATGAAGCGGGAATGATGGACACCATTCAGTACCATAGAAAAAGACAAACATGCGAGAGAGTGGACAGAGGGCAGGTACTCACAGCGCGGCCACGATGTCGTCATCCAGCGACTCGGCACGCCGCTGCAGGCTGGCCAGGTCTGAGTGCAGGCTGTCGACTTGGTCCAGCAGGTCCCTGGAGATACACAGACTCTGCTACAGATGCAGACAGGACCCAGGCAGCACACTTGTAAAAAATCTAAGACTGACACAACATGGGCTGATTCCAGAGCAGAGTTGGTCATGGTAGTAACCAGGCACGCGCTTGAAATGCTCGCCCGAGTCAAAGCGAACAGGACAATGGAGTCGGCAAAGACGCTAGTAGATATGACATTGACGTGTGTAGGTATTCTGTCAGTCAAGAACTTGAACTGTGCTCGTAATGTTGCCAAAATGCGACAGTCATGAGAGACGATGATATTGGTTTGTCATCGTTAATTCCTTTTGCTCATGAGACTTCATGGAGGAGAATAGCAAATCCAGAATTATGTTTTATGTCAATGAGATGTTTTTAAGAGGGGTTGTACTTGCAACATTAAAATTGGTTTCAAGAGAGAAATCAAAACCAGTGGGTAGAAATTCACAAATCCACGGTATTGAGGGCTCATGGACTTATGGATGGAGACGCTAAGCACGCTATGGCTGTATTCTATTTTTTTCTCTGCGGCTGAAATTGGACTGGAACGCACATGCAGTCCTACCTCGCACATGCAGTCCTACCTCGCACATGCAGTCCTACCTCGCACATGCAGTCCTACCTCGCACATGCAGTCCTACCTCGCACATGCAGTCCTACCTCGCACATGCAGTCCTACCTCGCACATGCAGTCCTACCTCACACATGCAGTCCTACCTCGTACATGCAGTCCTACCTCGCACATGCAGTCCTACCTCGCACATGCAGTCCTACCTCGCACATGCAGTCCTACCTCGCACATGCAGTCCTACCTCGCACGAGGCGATTTGGCACTACCCGCAGAAAGAGCGATAATTGTCAATCTAAGACCATTACATGCATTAGCAAAAATGCATGTCAGGGACATAAACTTTTCATGACCTCGGATTATTTGCCTGAAAATACATTTACATGCGTGAAAATTAACTTTGTATTGTCTTATCTAACCAATATCGGA
>JAWQFJ010028145.1:45000-52500 GCA_034096865.1 Theodoxus fluviatilis | reverse complement strand
ACGGAGCAATTTTTGGTTTTCCCAAGCTCTGAAAATCTCTTTCCTGTTGGTGCCGTTGGCTGACTCCTTCCTGGCTCTCGCTCGCATCAGAGAAAACTCTGTCTGTCTCTCCAAAGGGTCAACAAACCTTTCTTCCTGTTCATTCTCTCACGAACATGACCGTGTTGTGCGGTTGTATTTCGTCTCCAAGCAGTCTACATGTAGAACAATCTCCAAGTAGAATTAGCTATGACGTACTTTCTAAATATGCTTATAATAAATTTTGTAAACACTACTATTAGTATCATTATAACATTTTTAAGAAGCAGCAAACATTTTGCGAAAGACTGCAGGTACACTTGTAAAGCAATTTTTTTAAACATTACATTCCTTGTTGAGATCCTTCTACGCCCCTAAGTAGATTTGATAGATAAAAATTACGCTAATTTTGATTCAATGAAAACTTCAGTTTGGGTGGTAATTTACTGTTGACAATGTCGGTTAGAACAACACTTTCCATTCGAGTCAAGTTTTTACAGTTGACGATCGTAACCTAGAGAAAATGCAATCATATTCTTTTTGCAATAATTTCCACCTAGCATACATGTAAATTATGTCAAAAATATTTATTAAAAATCTCCAAATTCGATCAAAAGTGTTTTAGAAGTATGGCGAGTATCATTTTCGGAAACAGATACTTGCAAAAACAACTTTAAATGGTCTCCGGGTTTGGCACACTGCGACCTAAAATTTAGCTCAGTCACAATTTGAAAGAATAATTCCTGTGTTGAAATGCTCGATCAAATGGAATAAAATCATGATACACTTTTGCTTTCAAAACTAAGTCATTTAGAAAATTTCGTTCGACACATTGCCAGCCTCCCCGCTCCCCCCTCCCCCCCCCCCCCTCCTCCCCTGCACGAATTTCAAGTGACCTTCAGGTCGACTTTCTGAGAGTGAAAGAGCCAAGACCGGTCATTCTTGCGCAATAGACAGACTACCTGCTAGCCCGTGTACGGTGTGTAATGGACGTTGCCGAATACGTTCCCCTGTTCTTTCCTTTCTTTGCCAGATTACACACTGTCCATTCCGCCTCACGTTCAGTTCCTTCTCACTCTCATCTACTCATCTCTTACTTCTGTCATCTCCTTTTCCGTATACCTGTCAGCCCTTCCGATACAAAATGCTGTATTCACCACATTCATTGTTTACAAACCGGTGCGTGCGCATATTTTGACCCCGACGGTTACATAAATAAGGGGCCAGAAAATGTGTCCACTGCACTGTGTAATATGATTATATTTTAAAACCCCAGGGCAAAAATACCTTTGTCACTCATTTAAGAAAGGAAAAACTCTGAGGTACTGTAGAAAAACTAGCAGCTGGTGGCCTACGCACAATGAACTCATTAGTTGGTAGTCTTCCTCTCGATTCCACGCAGCGAGCCAGGAAGAAACCCCGAGGTGACCGGGGTTGGACGGCGGGGCTCCCAGCTTTTCAGGACCCAGCGTGTCACTCGAGGTCTCTGTCTCCCCCTTGGCGGATCAGCGCGCGGAATCCCTGCTCAATCCCAAGCTACGGAGAGGACACCGTCAGCAGCCAGGCTTACTCCTAATGGCTCCTCTCACACTTCTCCACCAAGTTCACTGCACGTACGCAGGCGTGATGAACTTTTTTAAAACGAGGCTCTAACCAGGTAGCTGACTTACCCAGCATCACCAGTCTGCAGCCCTGGGGGAGACCGCCATTTTGTTTTTTGCGCGTTGAAGCAGGCGTGCGTAAGACTGGGGACAAATGGAAAGATCCGAAGGCTTGTTGGAAGTATCACTCAATTTGTCCATCATCGATCCTATACGCCTCAGAGCTCCACAGGCCTACCGTTAAGGGCCGACAGGAATACCAATGCGATCCCGCAGACTTCACCAGACTCTCCCGGGTCCCATTTCACCATAAACCCGAGACAATCCTCGGCACCAACTACCAACGGCCTCTGTCCACGTGTAGCCCGGTTACGTACAAAGGCTTTTGCTTTGATCAAAAACGTTTTGGGTACGCAATTGGCCCCTTCTCCCCTCAACAACCCCGTTTAAAATGGCTCCACGAAACTTCAGAGAAGATGGTCGGTTTTTCACATCGATGTGCTCCCATTTCCAATTGGAAAGTGAATTTTCATAAGACTGGAATGAGATTGTGGTCCGCGGGGGTGGTCAACCGCCCAGGCTTGGGCAGTCCCCCGTGAGCTGGCTGAGGCAGATTCCAAAGAATTCCCGTCGCATTTGAAATCATGTGTGGACGTTCCCCTCCCCGACGTGCCAATGCATTTTTTATACCATGTTTTTGGTTTGTGGGGGATTGATAATCTGAGGAGGCCCAGCGTATTCTTTGGTTTCACCCGATATGGCCTACATTGAATGAAAAGCTTTGTAGCCAAATATTGGGTCCGAAGGTGTGTTGACACCTGCTGGTGCGAGGGAAAACATGGTCCCCCCACAATGGGGGGCGGTAACGGTTTTTGATAATGGAGGAGCCTCATGCCGGACGTTTTTTTTTTTTGAGTACGAAATGTGGAAACTCTCTCTCTCTCTCTCTCTCTCTCTGTCTGTCTGTCTTGTTCTGTACTGTCTGTCTGCTGTCTGTCTGTCTGGTCTGTCTGTACTGTCTGTCTGGGCTGCTGTTCTGTCGTCTCTCTCTCTCTCTCTTCTCTCTCTCTCTCTCTCTCTCTCTCAGTCCCCTCAAAGAGACCAAGAATCTATGCATTTAATAGGCGCGGACGGTTGGGTACAATTACTTTGTTGACCGCGCGTCATTTTTTCAGTGACATTGACAAAAATAATTGTCTTGTTTCTATTTTTGGCATACTTCCCTCCAACATGGGCTTCTACTTAATATTCCTTAATTTTTGTTGTATGTGTATTTTGGCTGTTAAGAGAAAGGGGACCAGGACCTATCATGTCTCGGATGTGAAAATCTTTCAACATCCTCTTGGGCAGAGGAGAAAAATTGAAATAAAGAAAACCGAATGTGCGCCTAAGTCACTCCCCTCTTCATTTCCACGACGTTAAAAAGCTATTTTTGCCAGCTAACACATTATTCATTTCCAACCCCGTATTCAATAATATCTACCCAGGGGATAGTCCACTTGGGCCGTCTGCCCTGTAAAGGGGACGATAACAGCAAATGAATCAGAACCGGATCTATTAAGTCAATGTTGTCGCAAGGATCCCCTTTACATAATGAACCCCCCATGACCGTGTAGTCCCCCCCCTAAAGGATTTACTGGAGCAAAAAATATCGTGATGCTTTTTTTTTGCGAAACTGTACAGTTATCCATTTATCCCGGGTGCCCCCCCGTGTTGTAGGAAAATGATGTTGTGTGTGTCTAGTGTACCCAACTTTTTAGTTTTTATTATTTCCTCGTTAAATTTGTGATTTTGACTTTTCCAAATGTTTGTGAAAATTCCTTTTTAACTAACATTTTTTGCCAGTCAACGAATAAAGATAAATAATAGTGCACCTATGAGTGGTCCCGCGTCCATTTTTGTTTGTGGGGTTGGTTGCCCGGCAAATATTGTTTTTATTGTACTGGGATTTTTTTTTCCCATCCAGCAAATGGCCCCTTAGTATGAACCCCAACGAAGAATTTTCTTTTCTTTACTATTTTTTGTTTGTCCAACAATATCCGGTCGTCCTGGTTTCAATGGAAACTATAGGCTATGGGAATTCTAGCCCCACATTTAATTTAGGCTTGTGGCTTTTGTTGTCGGTGTCCCCCACACCCCTGCCACAAGAAAGATCCGTGGGATCATCATATCTTCGAACCATGTTTCCACAAGCAAAAAAGGAAGTATTGCTATCCACGGCAAACAATGGCCCATATGACGACCTCCTTACAACAGTAACTCCATGAAAGAGGGGAAAAAACTTGGCCCTGGGTTTATGGGCATAGGCGTAACAAGACCCACGTTTGACCCTGGCCCAAAGGGCACATCCTCCCAAAGAAACTGTCGAGGAAGTAAAAGGAACCGCAGAGGACAGAATGTAAAGAAACCGATGGAAAACGTAAACAAGCATTTGGTGGAGTAAGGCCAGGGAAAGCCAATTCTAAACAAACCAACCAAGACCCAGGCTGTTATGGCAACTGGGGGGGGGGGGGGGGGAGGGGAAGAAAGACCGTGGAAAAACCAGCCAGCCCGTCACCCCAAGCTCCCCGAGTACAGTGGGGTTGACGCCCCCCCCTACACTCCCTCCTAATAGTTTAAGGGAGAGAAGGGGGAAGGAGAGGAGCCAAAAGGCCCAGGTTCAGCCCTTACAGCCGTACCGAAGACCCTGGCTTTGGGGGGACACCACTCTGGCCCCACGGAAGGGCTTTATGTGGAAGGCCCGGCCCCCTACCTGACCGAGGTCCCATCGGGCCGTGGGCCAACTCCAAACATGCGCCCCATGCCGGTCCCATATGCGCGAGACCTTCCGTTATCAGGAGTGGTGGTCCCAGTTCCCACACTCATATTGGCCGACCAAATGGGTAATACCAAGTTAAAGAATAGACCACTTGATTCAAAAAAGATGAACCAACCGCAGACCCCGAGGGCTAAATACATATATGCCCGATTCAATCCATTTCCCTCACAATCCGTCCACAAACCTTCCAATCTATCTACAAACCATTTCAATAACCCCACTCGCCCTTCCCCAGTGCGCCCCCCCCGTCTTCTTTCTTCCCGCCCTGCTCCTCCTCCCTGCTTTCTCCTGGGGCTCCCTCCCTCCTTCACCGCTCCTCCTCCTCCCTCCCCTTCCCACCTCCATCCCTTCCTCCTCCCTCCTCCTCCTCCACCCTCCTCTCCCCTCCCCCCTCCAACTCCTCCCTCCTCGCTCCCTCCTCCTTCCCCTCCCTCCCTCTCCCTCCTTTTCCCTCCGTCCTCCCTTCCTTCCTTCCCTCCTTTCCCCTTACTTCCTTCCCTTCTTCCTCCTTCCTTCTTCCTTCCTTTCCCCCCATCCTTTCCCTTTCTTCTGTCCTTCCTTCCTTCTTTCCTGCCTTTCGTCTTCCCTTGCTTTCCTTTCTTCTTCCTTCCTTCTTCGTCCTTCTTCTCGTCGTCTTCTTCCTTCTTCCTGTCTTGCCTCTCTTCTTCTTCTTCTTCCTTCTTCTACAAGAAAACTTCCCGTCACAGATAGTAGACAAATAGGTTTTTCCTCCATAAAAATCCCAACCACCGACAGGGAAAAACTGGTGTCTTTGCGTGTACTGGCCTCTACATGACACTTTTATTTAACATTGAAGCCACTGGTGAATCGCTCCGTACAGCAAAGCCCGCGATTCAGTTGAGTCTTGCCTTTCAATGACAACATTTACTCTCACTTTCAAGTTACATTATCTCGCGCTAATTGATGACATCTGTCATGTTTCGCAACAACAAAACTTCTCGTTTTTCGTCAGGTATCTCATTTTAGTGTCTCTATCCCCACTCCTATTACATCCATATACTTGTAGGTCTGACTGAAAAGAGCTCTATTGATTTCCTCCTGACATTTCCTCTCGAGTACTCGAAATGGAGAACATTGCACTGTGACATTTCGTAAGAGCAGTTACACGCAAAGATCTGCAATACGTCAACAGGATTTAATTTCGAGATACAGAAGAGATCAAAAGAAAAAATCGTGCAGCCATCTTGCCGTCAGAGGTATGTGTGTATCTTTGACACATTCTGTATGAAGTGTTAAACAGCCGTTTTTACGGAAAGTCAAATCTTGGAGACAATCTGCATTTAGGTGTCATCGCCTTACTTCGCAGTTAACCTGTCATTGCCAAGTGTCGAAAATGGCTCCTTTAATTTTTTCTCCCAAGTTCTTTTTACTACTAAACTTGCACTTCGCTGAGGTAGAGTGTAAAAAGGTTGGATCTAGACTCGGGTGAAACGTCAGATTGTAAAAATCAATGCCTTTATTTTTCCAGAGAAATAGTCTGACCTAACCGACTCCTACGATCACTGTGTTTTGCGAGTATCCTTTTCTCCACAGTCACACAAAGTGGTGGCTATCACAGGGGAAATGTAGCTTTGTCTCTCTTAATTTCTTTGGCATTTTCATGCATGGAGAGTTCTCACAACACAACGAACTATGATACAAAATCAACAATTGCGTGTTTACAATTTCATTCAAAATACAAGCATAGCCTATGTTGTAGCATCTGACGCTTCCGTTGGAGGTTTTCATTGCTCTAGTAGATGACGGTGCTTAACTTTAGTTCATCACGCTCAGGGAAACGATTAATTCATTTCCAATGTGTAAAACTGCATTTTCCGTTCATTCAACTGCGTCGAGGTAATTCTATTTGTCAGTTTCGTGACCGATCATCCCAAAATCAATCGGTCTAGTATATTTCTTCTTCTTGCTTGTCCGTCGGCTTCAACCATTCCATTCATCCAGGGACTGAGGAGACGAGGCAGGTCTGTGAGTGCGCAGATGGCCGATGAGGTTGATCTGTGCATGGAAGGTCTTTCGACAGTGATGCAGGAACTTGGGGCAGGCAGCTGTCGGTTGCCGACTCAGGCTTTCTTGGCCAGCCGTTTTTGCTCAGCTGAGGCAGTCCTGTTGGCCTCGCATGTCAGAGAGCCCTGGTAGGTGGTGGACCGCCAGCAGGCTCTCACCTGAGCAGTCTCCTCCCAGGTGTCGAGATTGTTGAGGTCGTTGTAGACAGTTTGAAATGTTGCTCAGTTCAGGAAGTTAAAAGATCACTGCATAAACTTTGTGAGTTTAAAGCTTCAAATTCTAAGATAAATGGTTATTTTTGACTCTACAGGAAGGCAGTGTAATTAAGATAACTTTAAAAACTGCGTCAGATTTCGTAACATCCCACTTTGTCATTGTCCTGATTATGCCTTATTGCATGTAGTGTGTGGTTATACTGTTACTGGAGGACTCTTAACTGTACATGAAGTGCATTTTCATCGGCCACTTAAGGAATCTCTTTAAGCTAGAAGCCAATGAAATTGACGGTTCTCTAAACGTTTTCAGTAGACACATATATTCAAAGAGGAATAATTTGTCAACCAATGCACACATCACAATAGTATCAGTCCCATTTTTCAGGGAATTTGATGCAGGTTTTGATGAAACATTATCTGAAAACCACCAAAGCAAACAGGCCTTCTTAGTCTGAGAGAACCTTTGAGCTCTACTGACGGGAAAGTTAAAAATAATGCTGAGTCCTGACTCACTCCTGCAAAGCAGATAAGCAACTTCGCTTTTTCCAGTCTCCACACGCTCCACATCTATTGCACAGCGCAGATTAAACAGCTTGCAGAGCAGCGTCTACGAATGCAGAACCTCAACGATGCGCAAGAAACTGAAGGCATCTTCAAGATGAGCGAACGTTCCGACAAAGCGACGAAATTATCCTCTGCATGTGATGCACTGTCACAGACATTCTATCAACAACAGCGACGTGAGAAGTGCCATATCTGGCTTCATCGACCTCTCCGCCATTGAGCATCCATGATTTTTCCGCTCACGAATTCCTCGGTTATT
>JAWQFJ010028145.1:27500-40000 GCA_034096865.1 Theodoxus fluviatilis | reverse complement strand
GCCAGCGCAGCTACGTCGAGAAAAACAACGAGCTGAAGAACACCGTGAGTCAAAAAACATTCGTATGACTTACCCGTCTGTTGAATTGCACGAAGAGCGTGAGGAGATTAACCCTTGTGTTGCCACCAAAAATATCATCAGCACACATCACACGACCACGACAACAGTTTGTGACCTTTCACACTTGACCAGTGACCTCCCGATAAATGATTAACGTGGAGTAAAAGACACTGTCTTCGCTGTAGCCGATATCAATGTCTCTAGCAGTTTGACAGATCATCGTCCGTTGCCATCCTCCACTGATGCCACTCCTGAAAGTGAGGAGCATCTTCCAAGCGGGGTGAAGGAAATCCTGCATGTAATACGGCGTATGAGTGCATCAGCCAAGTCGTGCCTCGCGGCCCTCCACGAAATGAGGACTGCCGAGCAGGGCACGAAGAGGGATGGGGGTGGACGTGAAAAACCCACCTCAACTAATCGCCTCATTTCGTCCCGTGCTGACCTGAGAAACAGACAACAGCCTGGTGCCCCCAAACGACCCATGCGAGCCCATCCGCCAGCCCCAGCTCTAGCCCCAGTCCGAGGCCGTGACCGTAGCATTAGCCACGGAGATGGAGACAGACCAACCCTGAGAGGGCAGCAACCAAGGCGGACTGCACGGAAGCCATACGTGCGTTGTAAGTGGCGAGCCATGCGAGTATCTTGCAAGTGGGGCTAGCCATGCCGTTGTAAGGCGGCGAGTGGCTCGCGTGTCTCGCAAGACTTGGCGAGAGGCTCTTTCTGCAGCTCGCCAAGTCTTGCGAGAGAAACAAAATGGCGAATACCCGCATCTGTTTCTCGATGGGACTTTTTCAATTGTCGCATTGCGACGGAGGAATGGGACAGAATATTAAAATGTAAGTGTTCTTTCAGTATTCTTGAGTACGTTTACGTGGAATGGGAATAGGGAAGGTGTGGAATTCTACTAGTTTGTTTCAGTTGTGTGCTCGTTTCTTTCCGCGATAGTTCCACTTTAGTCTTCTGCTTCGGTATGGCAGCAACAATCAACACATTACATGATCATCATGATGATCATGATGGGTTATTTCACACAACAGCGTTGTAAATTCTTGAGATTTTGTGGTCGCATTGGGGACGTTGGGGTCGATAAAATATGCAGTCATAATCTAGGTCAGAATCGTCAAGAAACTCAAATAATAACACCCGTTTCAAACCAGCTCTGTCGGGCGACGCCATATTTTCTGCCTCGCCTGCTGTTTGCCCGTTGTAGAGCCGCATCTCGCGCTCGCCAATCTCGCTGCGAGACATCTCGCGCGACTCGCCGACTTACAACACACGTCATGATTAGCGTGTCGCTGAATGTAGCTCTCCTTCGACTCCGCGTACGCGCCTCAATATCATGACTGGTTACCAGTCTGAGACAATGTCCACTTTGTCGTCTTGTTCTGTTTACAACAGGCCCGAGGCCAACGCAATAAATGATTCATTCATCCGTTATCTATTTATCTTTTCTCTCTGTCTCTCTCACTGTGTCAGTCTGTCTGCCTGTCTTCCTGCCTGCCTGTCTGTCTGTATGTCTGTCTGTCTGTCTGTCTGTGTGTCTGTCTGTCTATCTGTCTGTCTGTCTGTCTGTCTGTCTGTCTGTCTGTCTGTCTGTCTGCCTGTCTGTCTGTCTGTCTGTGTGTATGTCTGTGTCTGTCTGTCTGTGTGTATGTCTGTGTCTGTCTGTCTGTCTGTCTGTGTGTCTGTCTGTGTGTCTGTCTGCCTGCCTGCCTGCCTGTCTGTCTGTCTATCTGTCTGTCTGTCTATATGTCTATCTGCCTGCCTGCCTGCCTGCCTGCCTGCCTGTCTGTCTGTCTGTCTGTCTGTCTGTCTGTCTGTCTGTCTGTCTGTCTGTCTCTGTCTCTCTCTGTCTCTGTCTCTCTGCCTCTGTCTCTCTGCCTCTGTCTCTCTCTCTCTCTCTCTCTCTCTGTCTCTCTCTCTCTCTCTCTCTCTCTCTCTCTCTCTCTCTCTCTCTCTCTCTCTCTCCCTCCGTCCCTCTCGTTCGCTTGTGCGTGCAGGTAAGTATCAATATCTATGTATAAGCGTACACGCGTGCACAAGAATGTGGCACGGAGAACTGGCAAGGATGGCCGTCCTGTTGGATTGGAGTTTTTGCTGTTTCATCGGGAGCACGCCCATGAGAAGAGGTGCGTGCGGCCTGAACACCAGGCGTACTTAAAGCCGTGTAATGACCAGTGTCTTGATGAAGCCTTCCTTTTTCGGCTCGTCCCAGCTTCCCAAACCCGGACCTGAGCGAGGTCACTCGGCACGCAAACCTTCCCAATTGACCTTGTTTAATATCGCACGTCCCCATCCACGTCAGGACCAGCGGGGCATAATGCAGGCAACACCGTGTTTTTCCAGGCTTTATTGCTGTCCTCACCGCTTCCTACAAATATTTTTCAACAACAAATCTGAAACCGAAGGAGTTTTTTCCGGGGCTGACGCACACCCGTAAAGAGCGGTCCACTGGAAAGCATCGATCGCTTCCTTTGTTCTTCGCTGCCATCTCGCGTAGCATCGCTCTTTTGAGCCAAGGAACGTTGATTCTGGAAACATTCTGCAGACTCGCCAAACAGTGGGGATCTACGACCGTGATAAATATATTAGACTGTTTCGCGTCAGCATTCAAGACTGAAGAAGTTTCCCAACAAAGGTGGAGATAACGAAAGGGACGGGGGGGAAATAATTGGAATTTTCCCCTCACTCTGCCTAATGAAGGTTCTATGATGTTGCCCAGCCTTCGATTGGGACGTCCAACATATAACAATATAAACTGTATTTCACTTTAAATATCTTTCCTCCAAAAAATTTCGTTGACTTTGTCTGTGCATTTAACAAAGCCGGGCCGCAGAAGTGCAAGTTTGCATATTTTCTTAAATAGGCCAGTGCCGTATGCAAGCCTAAAAAAGGTACCGCCAATGAGTGGAGCGAAAACGTTTGCTGTCAGAGGCAGGGATGCAGAGCACTGAGTCAAACATAGTGGTTGTGACACAAACAGCACACATTCACTATGTATAGACTGAGCGTCACGGATCGTATACTGTCGATAACAAGACAACCAGAGTGGGTGTCATCACGATCCACAGACAGGAATCCTTTCTCCTTCCCCATCCTCCTTTTCTCTCATTCCCTTCCTTCCATCCCCCTTTTCCTTGCCATCTATCAATTCTTTCTCTCACTTTTTCTTTCTTTCTCTGTCTCTCCCTCCCTCCCTCCCTGTCTGTGTGTCTGTCTGTGTGTCTGTCTGTGAGTCTATCTGTGTGTCTGTCTGTCTGTGCGTCTGTCTGTGTGTCTGTCTGTCTGTGCGTCTGTCTGTGTGTCTGTCTGCCTGTCTGTCTGTCTGTGTGTCTGTCTGTCTGTCTGTCTGTCTGACTGTCTGTCTGCCTGTCTGTCTGTCTGCCTGTCGCTGTCTCTGTCTCTGTCTCTGTCTCTCTGTCTCTGTCTCTCTCTCTCTCTCTCTCTCTCTCTCTCTCTCTCTCTCTCTCTCACTTATCTACTGTCTCTCGACACTCGTCTCTCCTTATCTTCCCTTCTCTACCTCCGCCCCCTCTCCTCCCTCATCTTTTCCCCCTTCCCATTTCTCCCCTCTCTGTTTTCTCCTTACTTCCGCTACAGGTCTACTCCAGCTTCGATCAAGCCCCGTCTGCACAGAGAAGTCTATCATTGCCAGCGGCGAAGGTTTCGTAATGGGTGCAGTGAGTTCAATGAGCAGACATAATCGAAGAACAAATAGAACGAAGACAACAGCAGCAGCAGCACCACCACCACCACCAGCAGGACGATGTTACTTGCTGAAAGGAAGAACATTAACGACAGTGGTCTTAATCAGGCATCACTACTGAGACAGGAATAAGAAGCAAATTTGTACCGCGAAATAAGCAAACGAAGATAAATGAACAGAGATTTACGGCTATGTAAGGCCATTGATCATGACACTCATGGAGCTGGTTAGACCAAGAGCACGTCGGAGGTCCAGATTTCCCTGGGTATCCGCCTCTGGCGAATCGCGCAGGTAGAGCGCGGCGGGCCAAATCTTACCGCCAACTCACAGAGATTAACATCAACATCAGGACGAGTACATATGACTTCCTAGTTGGCAAATACTAGGCCGGTGTCAGCATGTGTCAAACATTCCACTGCCTTTGGATCTGCTTTCATCATTTTGATACATGTTGACACCGGCTTATTCCTAGCAAGATCTTGCAAGGTTTCTCGCGTACGCAACGCACCCCAGGGGACGAAAAGGACGCCAGCCACCAATGTGTATATGGGAGATACAAACTTTTCTTTTGAATGGAAAGACAGAGGCTGCACCGAAATGTGCCATTTATTGCGTTGTGGAGCTTGCTCATCGATCAGTAAGTGGGACACGCCCAGCCTACCAACTGGGGCGGGTTTCAAAATGCGAAGATCTCGGTAGATCTACGCAGATCTCGCCGAATGGGCAGTTTCATTCTTTGCTTGCTAGGGAGCCAATCGTAGACGAGCGTAGATTGAGCGAGGCAGCTTGAGAGGTGCCTAGCTTTTAAGATTCGAGACAAAAGTTCGGCGTGGATGCGTTGACCTGCATTCGATGTGTAAACTGTAGGAGGTTTCACGATCTATTAATGCATTCAGCATACACCTTTGATAAATTAATGCTGTGCATGGCTTATATTTTCTTTGGATGGGTTGCTTGTATCTCGAAATAGAGCGTTTTCTGAATGAACCGGCAACACGTCGGCCATTGAAATGTGGCTAGTTCACCTCTTGTCGTGACGTCTACGCATGCGCATTAGTTTGTCACGTTGGGTAGTTTCTTTTTTAGCTAGCTCTTACTGCGAAGCAAGATCTTGCGACCAAGATCGACTACCTATTTTGAAACCCGCCCCTGGAAATCGGCTCCTTATTTCAGTTCGATCGCATTTGACGACCATCAGCTGCCAACAGGCTTCGATGCTAATATAAATAAGTAAAAGGTCAAATGTACACTGGAGACATTGCCACCATAACCACTAATCGCCTCATACATAGCAGATAGCCGTGTTGCATGCCTGGACTTCTTAATCCCTGGAACATGAACGAAAACTTTCAGGCAAAGAAATGTTAGCATATGTGTGACTGTGCACGACAAACACGTCAAATTAGGGAGAAAAAAGAAAGTTCAATAAAACGTTGAGTTAAGTTATTATCGCATTAAGTCACGTTTACATTTTCGTGATTTTTACATCACCGTAACTTTGTTATTTTAAGATTTCCTATATGAACATGCTTGTTTCCTCTTCTGAAACATTCATTAATGAATTCACGATGTTATGGTTGAAATATCTTATTTTGTCATTTTTCATATTGTAGCCTTGTCTTCTCAGACGCAGTCGCATATATATATATATATATATATATATATATATATATATATATATAGTATATATATATATATATATATATATATATATATACTAGCCGCTTCGCGGCCAGGCAATGCGCAAAGCGTCAAAGCCACATACAAAACCAAATTCGTCAGCCGCCATTTTGTTATCTAATTACGTAACCATAACCAAAAATGTGTTCACAGATCTTCATCATTTGACTTTACCTACACATACACCAAATTTCAGTCAAATCGGAGCACTTTGAGTTTTCGGCGGCCATCTTGTTTGTGCCCACTTCCGGTTACCATGGCGACACCTTTTTTTTAACCCCACCATGACCTGACCCCGGCCCACATCTAACCCCATACCAAGTTTTAAGTCGATGGGAACTCCTGTGTCTCAGGCGGCTTCGCCGCCTTCGACACAGTCGTCCATTGTTTACTCAGCCGCCATTTTGTTTTTCTCGTGACGTAACCATGGTAACCGAACAATTTGTTCACAGATCATCATCATCTGACTTTACCTACCCACACACCAAATTTCGGTCAAATCGGAGCACTTTGAGTTTTCGGCGGCCATCTTGTTTGTGCCCACTTCCGGTTACCATGGCAACACCTTTTTTTTAACCCCACCATGACCTGACCCCGGCCCACATCTAACCCCATACCAAGTTTTAAGTCGATGGGAACTCCTGTGTCTCAGGCGGCTTCGCCGCCTTCGACACAGTCGTCCATTGTTTACTCAGCCGCCATTTTGTTTTTCTCGTGACGTAACCATGGTAACCGAACAATTTGTTCACAGATCATCATCATCTGACTTTACCTACCCACACACCAAATTTCGGTCAAATCGGAGCACTTTGAGTTTTCGGCGGCCATCTTGTTTGTGCCCACTTCCGGTTACCATGGCAACGCCATTTCTTTTAACCCCACCATGACCTGACTATGGCTCACATCTAACCCCATTCCAAGTTTTAAGTGGATGGGAACTCCTGTGTCTCAGGCGGCTTCGCCGCCTTCGACACAGTCGTCCATTGTTTCCTCAGCCGCCATTTTGTTTTTCTCGTGACGTAACCATGGTAACCGAAAAATTTGTTCACAGATCTTCATCATTTGACTTTACCAACCCACACACCAAATTTCGGTCAAATCGGAGCACTTTGAGTTTTCGGCGGCCATCTTGTTTGTGCCCACTTCCGGTCACCATGGCAACACCATTTTTTTAACCCCACGTTGACCCGACCCGGGTCCACACCTAACCCCATACCAAGTTTCAAGTCGATCGGAATAAAACTGTGGAAACGTATGAGTGTCACACACACAGACACACAGACAGACACACAGACAGCTAAAATATATATATATATATATATGTGTGTGTGTGTGTGTGTGTGGAGTTTGCACGTGCACAGAATTTTCCAGTAAGTTCGGCTTGCTAAGAAAGAAAATGCTGCGAGAAAGATTTGTGTGTGTGTGCGTGTGTGTGCGTGTGTGTGTGCGCGCGCGCGTGTGTGTGTGTGTGTGTGTGTGTGTGTGTGTGTGTGAGAGAGAGAGAGAGATAGATAGATAGATAGAGAGAGAGAGAGAGAGAGAGAGAGAGAGAGAGAGAGAGAGAGAGAGAGAGAGAGAGAGAGAAGTGGGGTGTGGGAGGAGTAGCCAGCAAGCAGGCTTGGAAAGATACTCATTGTGGCAACATGACACGACAGGATGAATATTCAGAAGGTAGATTTATTGAACATTGTTCCGTCTTTACCAGCTGATTTGCTTTTACATTACGAAAGCATATAAAAAGCTTCGCAATTAATCTTTGAGCTAAAGTGAACTGCAGGTGGACATATTAAATCAAGACCACAGTTGCATACGAGCAGTTTTCCTTTGATTACAGACTGGGAAACAGAGTGAAAATAGACATCGCCCTAAATGTTTAATGATACAAACCGACACAATAAAGGCTGTATACAGTTGATTATTTTAATACACTGTGAAGAGGTTTTAAAAGTTGTCTTTGTCGTATTTGTCGTCGTCGTCGACGTCATTGTTGCTTTCGATATCAATCCTGAGTTGGATTTTCTGTCCCTACCACGCTGATGTTTTGTAAAGTAAAACGCCATTTTTGCATCGGCGCATGTTGCGTCACTCTTGCAAAACTTACCCTCTGTGCAGTTTGTCTGGTAGACTGACAGCTTGGCGCGTTTGTAAGCAAAACCACTTCATGTACAGACGTCCAGTCACACAACTCCAGTCACATAGATCTTCTAGTCACACAACCTTCTAGTTACACATGTCAGCTAGTCACATTACTCTTCTAGTCACACAACCACCCTTCTAAACACACACATCTTTTAGTCACACAATTTTTCATGTCATACAGCTATTCTGGTCACACCTCTCTTCTGGTCACACAGTTCTTCTAGTCACACAACTCTTCTAGTCACACGACTCGATCACACGACTTTAGTCACTCGACTAGGCACACGGCTCTAGGCATACGACTCTCATTACACAATTCTAGTCGCCTCGTATCACACAGCTATAGTCACATGACTCTAGTCACACAACTCCAATAACATAACTCGAGCCACACAACTTTAGTCACACAACTCCTGTCACATAAATCTCATCACACAACTCCAGTAACACAACTCCAGTAACACAACTTTCGTCACACAGCTCTAATAACATAAATCGAGCCACACAACTCGAGTCACACAACTCCAGTCACACAACTCCAGTCACACTATTTTAGTTAAACAACTCCAATCATAAACTCCAGTCACACAACTCCAGTCACTCAACTTTCGTCACACAGCTCAGGTGAAACAACTTCAGTCACACAACTCTCGTCACACAACTCCAGTCATAAGATGTGGTCACACAACTCTCATCACACAACTCTCTTTACACAACTCTCGTCACACAATTCTAGTCATACAACTCCAGTCAAACAACTTAAGTCATACAACTCTGGTGGCACGACTTTAGTCAAACAACTCCTGTCACACAATTCTAGTCATATCACTCCAACCACACAAGTTTAGTCACACAAATAAAGTCACACAACTGTTGCCACACAACTCCAGTTTACACCTCCAATAAGTTAGCAATAGCCGCACAGCCTTCGTCTCAAACCTCTGGCCACACAGCTCCAGTCCACTCGTGGCCGTGGCTGGACAACACATCTCTCCTAGCTCGCTATGGCCAAGACATGGTGGTCAGTTGCCAGCGGTCTCCATCAGCCAGTTGAAAGTTTTCAAAGTATGGTTTTCCAACCAATGTCCAAAATGAAGGGGACACGACTGAAGAATAAGATCTGGATACGGTCGTCTGGGCTGCTGGGTCGGAGTTTCTTCTCTCTCCCTGTCATTTGTCATGCTCCATTATTCCTTCTGCCTCTTCCAGTGCATTTGCCATTTCATTACGATTTTTTCTGGGGCAAGCTTATACATTATGCAATCTACCTTGGGTGAAAATAACTCATTTTGGTATTTCCCTTTCAGCAAGGTTATCAATTAATGTTTGCATCAACGACTTGGCCACCAGGGGAAACAAAGAGTTGTTCAAAGTTTTGAAAGCAATGAGAAGCTTGCGGGCCTTGTGCACAGAAATCTTCCTAAAAATATTCGATTCCCAGGTGCAGCCAACTCTGCTGAATGGTGCATAAATATGAGGGAATAGGCAACATAGACGATTTCGAGAAGGTACACACTTCGGCATGCAAGAGATATTCGTCTAGACCTTCGAAGACCTAACCTTCTGATGTGTGGAGACCTTGGCAGATACCCTCTGTCTATCAGATGCATAATAAGAACGATCAAATGCTGGCTTATCAAAGATATCTAATACTCTTTTTCCCTAGCAAGCTTACCTCATGCTTAGAAATTCGAAGATCTTGCAAAGGATAAACTGGTTCGATAGTGTAGAAAACTGCCTATGCAAACTTGGTTTTGCCTACGTCTACGTTGTACAATTTGCCAGCGATGCCCGGTGGTGACAGTATTTTAATCTCTCTCTCTCTCTCTCTCTCTCTCTCTCTCTCTCTCTCTCTCTCTCTTTCTCTCTCTCTCTTTCTCTCTCTCTCTCTTTCTCTCTCTTTTTTTCTCACTCTTTCTCTCTGTCTCTTTTCTCTCTCTCTCTCTCTCTCTTTCTCTCTCTCTTTCTCTCTTTTCTCTCTCTCTCTTTCTTTCTCTCTCTCTCTCTCTCTCTCTCTCTCTCTCTCTCTCTCTCTCTCTCTCTCTCTCTCTCTCTCTCTCTCTCTCTCTCTCTCCTCTCTCTCTCTCTCTCTCTCTCTCTCTCTCTCTCCCTCTCTCTCTCTCTCTCTCTCTCTCTCCTCTCTCTCTCCCTCTCTCTCTCTCTCTCCCTCTCTCTCTCTCTCTCTCTCTCTCTCTCTCTCTCTCTCTCCTCTCTCTCCCCTACCTCTCTCTCTCCCTCCATCTTTCTCTCTCATACAAAGGCGGAAACATCTTTACTGGCCTTTTCTCATCGCTAACACCATTTTACTGCAGCAGAATGCACGTTGCACAAGGCAATGTCAGTCCGCTGTTAGCAATCGAAGAAGTCATACTGGAAATCCTCGCATTGAAAGGTGGAGGAATCAAGTGTGGGACCTTGCTGAAGTCAACACGTGTTTTGTTTTACCGAATGTTTCATGGGTTAAAAGTCGAGTCTGTGTCGTCACCTGTCAAAGGACAAACACAAAGACAGGACGAACTAAGTAACAGTCGGGCACCACCATCATTTCACTGCAAGAGAACCATTTAAAAGTATGACCAGTACTAATCCTAACTCGATTTTTGTGTGTGGAGATGCCAGTAGTTGTTACATGTGCAGTCTTTTCTCACCAAAGATATTAAATGTATGAATACTGCTGTATCAACATTGTAGAAATTACACCTCTTTGGAGATGGGAATGGCGCCAGCGGAAATTTGGAGAAAATGACATCTGAAGTTTTCCTGCAGAACGGCTACATTGCCGAGTTAAGCCAAGAAAAACTTCATTTTCGCGCATTCAAACACGTTTTTCAGCCAGGTTATTTGAGGACATGAACATCTGGTGTCCTCGGCGTGCATTTCTCCAAAAATGTGACTGACCCAGAATGAACCACTGCCCTGATTTCTGCGTGTAGCGCCGAGTCACCTTGGATGAGTTAGGAATGGTTTCGTGCTGGCCGGTTAAAAATGGCGCTGATTTTCTCAAAGCCGCACCAAATATTAATCGCGTCACAGCCATTTACATGTGCCAGGTTTTACTCTCTGGTGGGGAGATGGGTGAATACACCTTAACTAGGGATGCAGCTCTAACTTCGGCCCCAAGGCTGAGTACTGCACCATCCCGTCGTGAAATAAATACGAAGCGAGCGCATTATCAAGGAGATTAGATGCCACTGTAAAAAACTCTTCACGATTCATGCAACTTCTGGATAGGTAGCGTAGATTCCCTGCATCATTTTCTCAAAGAATACGTACGTCTGTCCTCGCAGAAAGATCGTTCTAAAAAGAAACTATGTGACAAACAGAATGTTAACATGGCGTTGTTCATCAAGCACCACACACAAGGTTTGTTCCAACTGTAAAAGAATCACACCATTCTCGCATTCACGTCCGCGCGCACGCACACACACACACACACACACACACACACACACAACACACACACACACACACACACACAACACACACACACACACACACACACACACACACACACACACACACACACACACACACACACACACACCTTCTAATTTGTACTTTCAGCATGATGGAAATCAAAGGCTGTCTCAGACTGCACCGTGAAAGAATAACCATCAGCTGTAAAACAAACGAACAAGAAAACAAAGGTATGTCAAATGACAATCATGATTTAAAAGCTTTAATGAAAATTAAATTTACTTTACTTTCCACTCACTCCTCCTGGCATTGTTTTGCCCTTCCATTTACAGTTGTATCCGAATATAGATGTTTCAGTATTTCATCGTAGTTTAAAAAGGCAGCAATTTATAGGTGACACAGAACCTCTGCCCAATCCTGCCCTCAGGTTCATCGCATGATGTGTGTGATCCAGTTCGATTTTACATTGCACAGCAGGCACCCAGGCAGAGAGTGCAAGACGCGACAAAGTTATAAGATTTTGTGCTCGCAGCATTATTTTGCATCTGGGCCTGGTTTCTGCATCCGCTTCTTGCAGCAAGCGGATCGTGCATCAACAAGGACTTGCTGCCTGGAATAGCCAGCTGTCTATTTGCGATTGCGGAAGCCACGGTGCAGCCATCAATCAACCAATTAGAAAAGAGCTCTGGTGAGCAACCACTGAACTACACGATAGTAGTCATGTATCAGGTAGCTCGGTGGGAGCAACTCATTTGTTCATTTTTTAATAGATGCTTTAGCTTTCCGTACATGGATAATCTTGCGGCTCTCTTTCTTTCGTTTGCTGCTTGGTGTGCAGGGACTCGCTGTGCACCATCGCTTCTCGTCGATACGAGAAGCAAGGTAGCATCGTGGCTTCGTCGCCTCGAGGGATACAAGCTCTTGTTTTGCTCGGCGGTACCGCAAGCTCAATGGTGCAAGCGCACGTGTATCTGGTCGCACATTCATGTACGTGTTTGTGAATGTGTGAATACGTGTACGTGCGCGCGCGCGTGTGAGTGTGTGTGTTTATGTACGCGCGTGGCTGCAGGGATGCGTGCATGAGAGTCCTGTGTGTGCATCTGTCTGTCCGTCAATTCACTTGCACGCCTGTTACTGCATTTAACTGATCTAGATCATGTTATGTCAGTAAAGGTTTTTCAAACTCCGTCACTGATTTGGACGATTGAAAGGAAAATACTTTCAAAAACTACATATATGTTCTCGAAACTCTAGCGGGACTACGAGTTAACCACGATGAGATTGGTGAAAATGCTCATCACGCCCAAACATATTCGCAAGCGTTTATTAATCACGGCACTGCGAAAGGAATGCCATACGAAATATCAACGCAATCGAAATTGTAGATTTATTTCTGATCGAAAAGCAGGAGAAATTGTTTTGAAACAGACAATCCGAAAAAGCAAGTAGCTTTATCGGAGAATATGACTCAAGAACAATTCATTACTAGGCTCTCATG